>CAJHNH020001028.1:394377-478142 GCA_905116865.2 Candidula unifasciata
AAGGGGACAGAGGGGGTCAGAGGTTCCTGCCTCCCCCCCTGACTTTCACCCTTTGCCCCCCCCGTTTTGGGGTTTGAGGGGCTTGTAGGCCCTCAAACCCGGGGCGCCGACATAGTGTTTCAGGGGATCTTCTTCTTCTTTGGGGTCCACCGGCGAAAATTTCCGGAAAAAAAAGATTAGTTTTTCCCTCCATGAGGGTTTCATAGATCGGGTTTATTTGTATGCAACTTTTATTTCCTCGCCCTCGGGCAGAGCATTTTCGTTTTCTTTTGGGAAAACCCCCCAAAAAGCAGTGGGACCCCTTTTTGGAGGCAGCTGGTCAAATTCTGGGTTTCCTCCACAAAGGGGCCCCAAAAACCCACTGGGGAGAGAGGAGGTCTTGAGCCTCAGACTTTTAGGGCCCGGGGCTAGTCAGGGGCCAGGGACTGTGCGGGGTTGGGAAAGTTGATTTACCCCAGACAGAATAAACCCCCATTCCTCCCGGGGAAAACGGGAACCCAATCTCCCCCCTGAGATTCCAGCGTTCTGTGCAAGTAAAAAATTTCAAAAAATTTTTCCCCTCTTTTGTATCCCTTTATCTCCCAAAACCCGAGAAACCGGGCCCCTAAAGCAAGCCCGCCAAGCTACCATTTTGTGGGAAGGCATGAAACCCCGGCTTTCTCGACAAACTCTTTAGCCCCCTTCCCCGTGTACCTTTACCCCCATGACCGTAGGGTTTAAAAAAAAAAAGGTATCTCAGCCACCCCCCGGAAACGAAATACATCAGTGTCCTTTTTAAATTTTTCAGGGGCCCCCCCCAAAAACAATGTCTTTTTTTTGTTTTGGGTACTGTCGGTCAGTTTTTTCGGTTCCAATCCGAAACCCTAAAGTTTTATATTTTTAAAACCAAAATGTGGGAATTTCCGGGGAAATTTAGCTAAAAATTTTTCCCACAAAGGGCCGTGGGGAAGAAAAACGGAGCTCGTTTTTACGACCCCCACTGCCCATTAAGTTTGACGGGTTTGTTAAAAAAAAATCATCACCCGGGTATACCTCGTGGGGGTTAGCTGTTTTCAAGCCCATGTTTTACGATTTTTAAATAAGTAAAGTTAAGGCCCCCTATCAGGCCAAGTGGGCTTTCGTACCTGGACATATTTCACAGAAAAATAAAGCCCTAAAACCGGGTTAGGGTTTGGGCCCGCTATTGGGCCCCCAATGATTTTTTCCTAGTCCCTTAATTGGGCCTGGGTCGAGGGGGGCCCGGGCCCAAATCGACACATATCCCCGATTTAAAACCCAAAATCTTCGGGCCCGGGCAGGGGAGGTATTTACCTGTTAAAACCCGTTTGGGCTCCCTTCAACCGGGTTAAACCCCCAAAACATTAATCCCAAATCATTTGCCGAAAAAGCCCCAAGGGCACTGTACTAAAACTTCTCTTGGGGGTTTTTTTACAGCAAAAAGGGACTGAGCATTAAAAATTTATTAGGGGCAATGCAAATGATTAAAACCCCAAAAAACACTTGGGATGGGAAAGAAAAATGCCAACCCCCCGGAACAAAAGGAAAAACCCACGGGGAAAACCGCGGGAGAATGAATCCCCGAATTTTCCCCAAATTTAAACTGCCTTTGCGTTTACAGGGGGGGGGGGAAGGGGGAAAATTGGTCTATGAGCCGAGACTTCCCAGCCGTAGGGGTCATCCCTTTTCGTTTACGATTTGCGGGTTGGATTATATTTTGCGCCCACAGAAAAAATTCCCCCCTTACGGGGGAAATTTTAAAAACCCGGGTCTCTTTATGAACCCCGGGCGTTCAACCTTTGGCCACCCCGTCTTTACACAAATATTTTTCAAACACCCAATAAAACTTAAACATTCAAGCCTGTTTTTACCAACTATGTCGTTGCGGGCCCTTCCCAGTTCCATTAAACCCCTTTTTAGGGGGAGTAAATACAACCAGCCAAATTCGGGGCCAAAAAATTTCCCCCCGCCACTTTCTGATGCCCTGATTACTGAAAAATTTTCCCCTTAACATCTTTCAAGAGGGCCTGTTTTATCTCCAGATGGTTTATTAAGTCGATAAATGTCACTTGAAGGGTCACTTCTCAACTGTTTCTTTGACCCTTTTTAATCAATATTTCCCCCTTTTTCGATGAAATTTCTGAGCATGGAACAAAGGAAAGGGAAAATTATTCCTGGGGTACCTTTTATATTTTGAGTTTAAAAAAGGGGGACTTCCAAGAAAAGCCCATTTAGGCCCCCTTTTCCCATAGGGACGGTTTTATTTTGGGGGAAAACAAAAAAAAAAAAAAAAGACGGGACGGCCGGACATTGGAAAGGGGAGGGGGGGGGGGGGGCTGTGTACCCGGGACGTATGGTCCCCTTTTATAAGGCCAGAACAGTGCGAAAAAAAACTGTTTGGGCCCCCCCTCCCCTGTCTCTAAAAAAAATGCCAAAACCATGAGGAACCAATCTCTTCCCTGCGACTCTCTAAAAGCAAAGCTTTTTTTTTAAACCCTTTCCCTAGGGGTGATTAAAACAGCACAAATGTAGTTCTCGATTTGGGGCCTTCGTACTAGGTAAAATACACAGGGCTTTTTTGGTTTTAGCCCAACACCTAACAACAAAGGCAAACACCTAAAATTTGAAAGGTGAAAACAAAGAGTGTGCAACTAATCCCACACAAAGCAAACAAATATTTATTACTACACTATCAGCCTGCCCCAAGCTCATTAACAATTCTTTTGCCTTTTATGTCCTCACTGAGTGCAGGGCTCAAAACCAAATGACACTGAACTGGACTATCGCCTTTGCCCATCTTATATGCATCACCCCATGTTACCTCAGGTCATGTTATTTCTTTTCGAATTCTCTTCTCCGTGTCTATTGCTGTGTACCAAAGTCTTACAAAATAAATACCAGAGAGACCTCTTGGAAGAGGCCTTTTTTTACGAAGCTCGCAAACCAGGCACTTATGGTGTAGGATCCCAAATCCCGCAAATCTGCTTAAATGACAACTTCAACAGTGACATATCTGTTTTTTTTTTTTTATACTGAGACCTTGTCAATCCCAGTGTTTTAAGACTATTCAGCAGAGCTCGTACTGTGAACCATGCAGCTTTTTTAAAAGCCAAGCTGGCATCACCAAAATGTTTCCAAAAAGCGCTCAGGATAGAGCGGTCACAGAATGAGTTGCCAGAAACATAAGCCTACGAGAAATGTATTCCATTTTATGATTCACTGTTTTGTGTTTTACTGTTTACTCCCCTAAAGATATCTGTATATATTAAGAAAAACTAGAAATGCAGGATAACTAAACTGGAAACATTCATTACTGGACCTGTGTAAAATGTTTTTCTTTTAAAAAAGGACCTATTTATTCTTAAAGGTTTGCCGAGAGGTGACATGGGGATAAGACTTTTTTTTAAAATAAAGCATAAGGGAGCAATGTCATCAGGAAAGATGGAAAGCACCAACTCTTTTCATCTTCCAGCTTATGTTAAAGTGTTTTACCCTCAAGTTTCAAAAGTACATATTGGTGCGCAGACTTATATAAAAAACAGGACACCCTTGACAGCATCATTAATCGTCGTGGTCTCTGCCTCTACTCCTTTTTCCACTGATGATCTATCCAGTTTTATCCAATGTTTTCCAATGCCTCTTCTCATTAGAGTGGCCAAAAAAACAGTGTTTGTCTCTTTATAATTGTTGTATATAAAATTATCTACTTTCATCAGCTTCCAACTTCGTTTGCAACAATCCTTGTTAGTTTCCTTGGCCGTCCAAGGTATTTGCAACATTCATCTCAGAAACCAGGTATCTGGCGCTTCCAAATTCTTCTTAATTTGTTCACTGACATATCAAGATTCGATGCCATACAGCAGAACAGGTTCTATGTAACATTGTAGCACTCTCTTTGAGCTCTGCATGCAAACTCCATTTTATAAACCTGACTTATCTGTACGCAGACAGCTGGTTCCTCACATCTCAGGTAGATGCACTCAAGGGAAGAACCCCTAATTTGTCAGCTTTTATGATATACTTGTGAGGGGAAACAGGGAATCTATTTTTTCTTTATACCATGGACCAGCCAAATGAAAGCTGTAACTACAAGATCCAAAGAACTTTGCTGGAGCTGACTGAAAGCATAAGCTCCTCTGGAAGACAAAAGGTAGGAGAGAAAATACAAGAACACTCAATATACACCATCATCTACAAAACATGAATACTCAAGTGTAGCTAACTCTTGGTATACAGCACACCACCAGATATGGAAGGTATGTGGACTCAAAACACGTCTTCTACTTCACGTTCACTGGTTGTAAACTCTGGTAGAAAGTTCTGGTTGTTTAACTACTTCTGCAGAATTGAGTTTTGCATGCACATCAGTTTTACAGGAGATGCACTCCCACTTTGAAGAAAGACCCTTTATTGGCTGACTCTTATGACATGCCTACTAGGGATGCAGTGAATCTGTTCTCCCCCTCCCACCCACAATGTGACCCCAGTACCTAAATGCACGTGATAGCCACTTCAACTGGAAAAAGCAGTTTCAAGTATGGACTGCATTTACTTAACCATTTTATAACTGATTAATTTATGACATCGCATCTATATTTTTTCTCTATTCTGAAATAAAAATGTTTACTTTCACTATTTTCTCCTATAAGTGACTTATTTTTTTTTAAAAATCTTAATTAATATACCTTAAAAACTTGCAAAAGCTTTAAAAAAAGTTTCGCCCCCTTTAAAATATGTTTTAAAAATTATGTTATTCAAGGAGATCCAGTCAACAGTCAATGAGGCCGAAACAAATCATAGTGACATACAGCAAATTTGATTACAAATAATAATTTTTAAAATAATGCACAAAGCTCAGTTGTAATTTTGAACAATTAATGCCTTCCTTAAACTGTCAGCACCAAAAAGTGGGCCAATTTTAAGTACCTGCGGTATACCAAGAGCAAAGAATATAGGGGAAAAAAGTACGGAGTACAACAGAATGCGAGAAGTACATTACAACAAGTTGGTACTCACCATATAAATAGTTTCCGGGTAAATTGCCTCAGTAACAACGCCCCTGTTCTGCGTTACATATTCCACCATTTCGTTTAAGGCGGCCCTCTTGACTTCCTTCCATTTTAAATCACTAAGAGGATCTTGTACAAAATCAAACAGTACACAGCACTGGCGGACCTTCTGTATAAATAACTCCTCTCTTTCCGCCACCGGTGCATCTGAAAAGCAAACCATTCACACTGTTACAAGTGCTGTCCCTTCATGCAGACATGCAGTCAATTCATAAGCAAAATATTTGGTACTGCTTGTCTGTACATAAAAATAACAAGGAACTATGGATGTGTCTGCAGTACTCTGACACCAACTGATAACAATGAGGATATGCGCCTGATAACTTAATGTTATGGCAGGGCAGACCAAACCACTAGCCTTAGTTGGCAGCTGGTCTACAAAAGCTCTGACTGAAGGACAGACAAGACAACTGCTCTTCTATTCTGGCCAAATGTATTAGTGTTACCTTTTCCTTGGAGTTAACAAAGCAGGCAGAAAGAGGGATCATATGCATGGGCCAAAACATGGTCTCTACAAAACTGCCTAGGCTTTGTGTAAGGAGAAGAGACACTTCATCCCTGGCCTGAACTATTATCTCTAGGATGAAGGATTCCCATGGTTGTTCTCTACAGCACAATGGACACTACCATCTCTGGAAAGATAGAAAGAAAGAGTAGAAGGGCATCTTGATAGAAATAAAGAACTTTGCTGACAAGCCAAAGCAGCATATTGGTATTAAGTGCTAAGGGCCTGGAATCATGCAATGTATATGACTGTCCCTAACAGGCAAGGTTGCTCTTGGGAAGCTGTCTATTTTAAACTGGTTTGCTGCAGTATGCAGTGAACATGCACTATGGTGGTTTCCCCTTACCTTCTGTAGGGCTAAAGACAGAAACCCTGCAAAGCAGAAGTTGCAAGAGGAAAAATATTCTTCTTGAGGCCCCAACAGACATGCTAAATTTTAGGTATTTTAAAGACGTAACTGGCCCACTTTCCAGCTTGCCTCCTCTCAATGACCACTGTCTGTTTATAGCCATTTATTCAATACATTCAGTTACATTGCTACGCCGAGTGGGCACTCCGCCATTTTCCACCATGTGAACTAGTCTAGTATTAAAATGGCCCTCACAGGGTGGAAGAAAGAACACACAAAAAGGGAATAGTCAAGGCAGAGTAATCACCAATATAGATTATTTAGGTCAATCAAATTAGCACTTTAAATTAAAAAAAAAAATAAACATTTCTAAACTACAATAAAACATCATTAACATAAACTCGCTTAAAAAGAACACATGATTAACATGAACAAAACTGTGGACCCAGCTGAGATGTTATTATAATTTCCTGGTTAGCACACACTTTTTAACAGGAACTTGATTTTCTGTTCCTTGGAATTTATTTTATTGAGGTTTTATAGTATCTTGCATTAATTAAATAAAATAGACAAAAGAGAGACTAATGGTGACACAGCCCCCCCCCCCCTTTTTCTGCATTCTATAGACCAATCGGCACTCGATGGGTGAGGTGCTCAACATCATGACATCCACTTTCACCTCCCATGGCTTCACCTAGTGTCTGGAAATCAACCTAGGAGCCAAAACTGTTTAGAAAAATTTTCTGACTTAATGCAGATCTGAGCCTACAATCTTTGGACCGACAGACCATTGTCTAGCAACAGCCACTCCCATTAAAAATGACAAGACTACTAGACTTAATTGCCCGGGAAGGTGAACAAAAGTTTTATTCTTGCCTTGGTCTCTACCACTGCAGTAGAAACTCTACAGAGCGAGCACAACATGAGACTTTTATCTTTGTTTCTCTTGGACCTCATTATTTTCTATGATCCATTTCAGTGCATGTCTGGATATACTCTATACTTTCTGTAGCAAATACATTTTTACAGGATGTGGCAGCTGACCCCTGAGTCACAGTCCAAGGTGCAGTGGTAGGAAAGACCAGTTCTTTCCAAGAAACAACCTCCTCTTACGCCCCTTTCTTACAGTCTATGTTTACAATGAAATGTAAATGAAAACAAATTCAAGAAATGTTAGAGAGAAAAAATTCAAAAAGATTTAACTCCAGGGAAAGTTTACTTTTACTGCTATTGAAATAAATAAAAAAAATGTAGAATAACTTGGCCATCACTGTAACTGTTAAATTAAACTTAGTAGCCGTAAAAGCAATTGAAAATTTAACCTGTGATTTGGTCAGCTTGAAAGGAGTTAACAGTTCATTTCAATGAACACACAAAATATTGAAAGAGTTTGTGATTTGTAACATAGATTATATAATTAAAGCCTGCAAAGATTTCACAAAAATGACAATCCACACCTTTGAGAAATGGGAGTTTCTGAAGTTCTCTATTTTTGGATACATTGAACCGTGAAGAGTTCTGCCTCTTATCTCTCTTTATATGAGGAGGTCCTGGGTATTTGATCTTATTTATTGCAGCAGGCGGAGGGTGAGTTTCTGCTGTGTTCTGCTGGGCTTTCTTTTTTGATGCCTGAAAACAAAATTTTGTATTTGTTTACAAACTGGCACATTCAGTCAACAACAACCAAGTAATTATGGTTTTTAAGTCAATTTTCATTTTCAATCAATAAAAATTAACTAACACACAATTCCTAACTCCCTCATTATATTTATATATTTTACTGTGTATGTCATAGTCTTCATAAAAGTTGTTTATTTTTTTTTTCATATAACATTTTCTTCAAATAAAGTGTCATTTTACATGTTTTTCCTAAATTTTTGCCCTTAGACAACTTAATACTTTTGTCTTTGTTTTAAATTTTGTGTCTAATCTTGAGGTGGACTTTGAGTCCCTGGGGGTTTAGCATCACAGGCCCAGGGGGTAGTAAATAAAGTCATAAAATCTGCACATCATGCGTTCATTGGGCTTCTAGGTAGGAAGCCATGAACGTACGATGCGTTCCTTGGGACTCAAGAGTTAAATATGGCCTTTTAGGCTACCAGATTAACTGAGCCCAGGACAGCTATCGTGAAACAATGGGGGAAGGGGGGCTGTAATAACACACTAACAACTACCAATTAGTCTATACAAATATGAGGCGAGCATCATTGTCCTAATATGCATTCAGGCATAGAAATGGGACCAGTCAACTTTACATCATTTTGTTGTCCGTATACTTAGCATTACTGTGACACTCTGAAAGATCACCTTATCTGACATCTTAAAAGGGCTGAATGTAAGATAGGCTTGTGCAACTAACTGGTAACCTTTTAACGAAAAGTTTGTTCATTCTCAGACACACTTTTATTCATTCTCAGACACACTTTTGAAACATTTCCATTTTTGTACTAGATCAAAAGTAATCTGGGACAGAGGTGGGCTCAATAATGTTTCTTGAGTTAACAACTAAGACAAAATAAGTTATGATGGTAACTTTCCTGTGTGGGTTCAGGGGTCCCATTTTGGTAGGGGTGGGGAGAAGAGAACAGACCCACTGCCATATAAGGCAACTAATTTTAGACGCTTCTTTGGAAGTCAGAGTGCATCTGTATGACAGGCAAGGAACCAACAGTCCGCATACAAATAAGCTACATCTGTAAAGTGAATGTGCATCTAAAACTCAAGTTCTGGAACAAGATTTTAGTTCAGAAGTGGACAAACAATCAAACTTTCTACCCGAGCTTACAACCAGTGAATGTGAAGAATGCGGAGAAGAAGATACTAATTATCTATGGCAGAAAGAGTAATAATAAGCGGCAATAATTTTAGGAAGTTTTGATTTTCATTCTTATCTTCAGTGTCATTCAATGTTGTGTAAAGTAACCATGATTTAACTGATTATGTTTCAAAGACTGTACGCATATGGGCTACACTGAGTTTTGATTACAGTGAAACTGGATGTTCCAGAATGTTCCATTTTTCAGCAAGACATTCCCAAGAATGTCAACAGTTTATCGAGATGTGCAGTGGAGCTTGGTTGGGATTCAACCTTCTCTTCTCTAAGATTTGAAAGTATGCAAATAAGAAAGAAACAGCAAGACAGACTTACTGCCTACAAATAAGAGAAGAGGTATAAATTTGACGGCAAACTAGGATTAACAAGGAAGAAAGTGTTTCAAAACAATGCAACAACAAAAGAATTTATCTGTATTTGCCGAAGTAAGGGGCAATGAGTGACTGGACTAACTGTCAAGAACTGCACTATTGCATGTGGGCAAAAAAAGTATGGACAGAGCTGATATCACCAACGCCCGTATGGACTAGTCTGGTGGTGGACTGATGAATCTCAGACACTAACCCCAATAAGTTACTATTGTTGCCTGACAGTTTAGAACACCGGTCAAGGTGGCCAGGTACTAGTTCCCATAAGTAGTTCAATAGTTAGTTATAATGTCTATATGCTTCCTAACTTGACTAGTGATTCTTGACCTCCATGGTTATATGCAAGCGAGACATGAACAAAAAGTAACTAAAGTGAAAAACATTATGGTTTATAAACATTTCATGCCTGAATGGTGTTCTGGTTTAACTCATTCAAATATTTTATACTAATAGTCTCATGTATGGAGGGTGACGGTGGCTAGGAACGGCCACTGTTTTGAGTCATGGCAAATTCTTTGCTAATGCCAGACGGTGGCCGTTGCATTTTTGCTCCATTTGCAGACTAAAAGGATATAGTTTCATTACCCAGCTTCTGAGTTGAGTGCTTGGCATGACACTGTGAGCTTCGGATTTCATTTGCAATGTTTTTTTACTGTGACCAACGTAGTGGTGTGAATTGTAGATTCAGAAAATAGTGTGATGCCTGTTGTCGCAATATTGGTGGCACCATTATTCGATTAAAATTTATCGCGTGTGCAACTGCTGATCTGTTGGTGACTTCGGCTCCCATTCATGATGAACTGCATTTTAAATGTCGATCTGTTTGTCACTTCGGATGGCTACCATATGCTTTTAATGCATGTGTATGCTGAGACAGCAGCCTGTCAATCTTTCCACAAGAGACTGTTATAAACATTCTGTGTGTTTTTCGTTGGCACAGGAGCGGAGCAACTATGGGGTGACCCGTTTGCTATGAAGCTGAAACTACTAAGATTACCAGCTCTCCTTCAAACGGCATCATTAAATGGCGGCCATAATATGATGCCACAAAATATCCAAACGGTGTTCAGGCATATCTAAAATACGGACTTTCTGCCAAGGAACAAATTGTGGCAAAACTAGGATTACTTGACAATATCAACATTGCACACAGTAGTAGCAGACGATAAATACCGACCGTTGACAATTTGGAGCGTTTCTGCAGACAATATTAGCGACCGCTGACAATTTTGAGACATTACAGATGATGAAAGCGATTAGCAATACTGTTCTTCCGATTGAGGATTTAGCAGCGGTAGATGTCCGACTTGTCGGCATGCGCAAAACGTGATTAAACTCATCGCCGAGCGTATCCCACGCGCCGCGGATGGGGGGGCTAAACTAGGTGCCTGGGACTCATAAGTAAAGTAATTGGAGGAAGTTGCAGGAGATGTGGTAGCTGCTGCTCGTGAGGCACAATAGCAGAAGCAGGTCCGCAAGTAACATATCGCCGAGACCCTGTATGAGCATTTGTTTCGTTATACGGAGCTGGCATATTTTTAATAGAACTGAGCCCCATTCGGATATTTTATGGCCAGAATGTGGCCAATTTGGCTCTCCTTCGAACTGCATCATATTATGATGTCGTTCGAAGGAGAGCCAGATTACCACCACATAGAGATGGGTGACAACACTGACAGTGCTTGAGTGCTGCTTCATACATATTTTCCAAAACTGACAATTTAATTTCACCTATGGTGTCCCTCTGCACTGGTAGACTCAGTCAAAACGGGTACTGTTACATTTATATCAAATTATTTATGAATTCAAATCACTATTAATAATTAATGACTGAAACCTCTGTATTTATTAGACTCCGCCATATTGGATTGCGTAGGTAATGGCCGCCCTTTCCATAAACAAACTATTTCCCTAATAAAAAAACACATCTTACCTCGTCATCACCATTGTCATTAGCGTCTTTTCCAGCAGTTTTAGCATTTCCCGTATTCTTAGTCGTCGGCTGCAATACAAGGAAAATGCACAACAATTATTTCCGCGTTATTCTGATTATAAATATTAAAAACTGGCACAATTTTTGATATCATATCTCCTCCCGTCCGAAACCTGCGCTCCCCTTTTGGTTTTAAATTCTGATATTAAATATTAATATTTCCACAAACCCTTCCCTACCGCCACCAAACACGACCAATCTACAGTTATTTATTTGAAAGAAATGATGCCAAACCTTGTCTTTCTTGGGTTTATTAGGCATGTCTGAGTGGATTCAGTAGCTATCCCAGCAAGGTTGTTACACGGTTATCGGCGTACACTCCAACGCTATCTCCTCTCTACGGGCCGCCGATTGGCTAGTATAAGTCACATGGTTTTTAAGACTTCCTCCTAATCATGTGACAAGCCAGCGATGTGTATTTACGATTGACAACAGAAAACTGGTTTAGAGCGCAGAGAACAAACTCCGTAGCTCCGACGATGGTTTTTTTTTTTTACTTACACAATCTTAAGGATAAATTCATTTCAGTCAAAAACCGACATCACTGCACTCTTGACATTTACAAAAGCTAGCGCTGTGTTCATATTTTGTTAGTGTTGGCAGCATTCTTATGGTCAATCAATCAATCAGGTGCCGTCTCCACAATGTTGGTTGGCTGCAATGGATCTCCAACAAGCCCTGTCTCTTGCCCTTGATGTACACTCACTCATACTGCTGTTCGTCCATCTCTTGATGTTATCCTCCCACTTGTAACGCTGTCTGCCTTTTGCTCGCCTACCTTGAACCTTTCCCTCTAGGATGATCTTTACAATACTGTTATGTCTTTTAATGTGGCCAAAATATTTCACTTGTCTCTTTTTTATTTCACCTAGCAACTCTCTTTTCATTCCCAGTTTCCTCAGTACCGCTTATTCTTATGGTATATTCGTATAAAAGGTAGATTTCAAGCGCCGTGCAGCAGATGCAAAGAAGGCTAATTGGGAACATTCTATGAGCGAAATTGGAGGGGATAGATCACTGGGTAGGTTTTGGAGACTTCACAGACAGATGCAAAAGGAAGGATCAACCTACTACAACAGGCATTATATACACTGATAATGATATACCAATGACAAACGACAAAGAGAAAGGGGAAGCTTTTTTTAAAGAGATTTATAGCCAAAACTAATCATAAAGATAGGGAGCTTAGAAATTCAGTTAGAAATAATCTGTTTAATACAATAAATGATAAGTATTTGAGGATATTATTAGGGTGGAGGATATAAACATGTATTGCAAAAAGCAAAGAACACTGCGCCTGGGCCAGACGGAGTCGGGTATGCGCACTTGAAGAGCATGAGTAATGAAGACTTGAAGGTGATGGCTTTTTAATTCATAGGAACCACCGCCCCGTATAAAATTTGCAGGATAGTTAAGTGGTCACTAAAACCACGTAAAGAGGTTCTGGTTTCAAGTATAGATTTTTTTTTAACATTTCATTTTATGTCAAAAATCCTCGTGTGGTTTCCGGGGCCCCTATGTAAAAAAAAAAAAAAAGGCCCACTGCCTACCCCCTCCCCCCCCCCCCCATTTTTCTAAAAGCCTGTCGTAAAGGTCGACTAAATGGGTTCTTGCTTCGAAGTCATAGTACATCTGCACACAAATAAGCAAGTAAAACAAATGTACACGCAAACAGCAGGCTTCGGAACAAAGTCAAAAGTCCAAATGGACGAACAACCAGGACTTTCCATCGGAACTTACAGACGGTGAACAAGGAAGAAGAAGAAGATATTATTTAAAAAATATTGTTTTATCAGAAAGCAAACAGAAAGCCACAAAAAACCGGCAAAAGACGATTATATTGTTTTTGACAGACCAGAGCAAGTCATTTTCTCTACGTCTTAGATCAGTCATCTTTGCAGCCACACATACACAAAATTTAAGACTGGCGAATCAGCCATGTGTACAAGTGAAGACAACAGATCACGTCCTTCAAAACTGTCCCGAATACAACGTATCAAGGCAAAACTTGTGGCCACGAGAAACATCGGTCAAGTCAAACTTCACAGGTTGCTGAGTGAATTACAACAAACAGTGAAGTTCATATTTGATATTTCAGATAGTAATATATTTCAAGCGAACGTAAGAAGGAGGAGAAGGAGAAGAATTTATTTGCCACTCAGCACAAAACAATAATAATAATAATAATTATTATTGCGTACTTAAACGAGGTGCAAGCCTTTGAGTCCCCCCATCCAAAAAAATCATTGGCGCCCCCACCCGTACAATGACGGCTGTAATTGTGATGGCAATTAGTGTTTTTTTCTCTTGTTCTTCGCCTTTACCTCTGAATTCTCTTCTCCCTATTCTCAATTCCGTTTATCCGCTTTCTTCGTCTTCTTCTTCATCTTCTTCTTCTTCGTTTTCTTCTTCTTCTTCCTCTTCTTCTTCTTCTTCTTCTTCTTCTTCTTCTTCTTCTTCTTCTTCTTCTTCTTCTTCTTCTTCTTCTTCTTCTTCTTCTTCTTCTTCTTCTTCTCCTTCTTCTTCTTCTTCTTCTTCTTCTTCTTCTTCTTCTTCTGTTCCCATTCTTCTGCTTCTTCTACTTCTGCTTCTTCTTCTTCTTCTTCTTCTTCTTCTTCTTCTTCTTCTTCTTCTTCTTCTTCTTCTTCTTCTTCTTCTTCTTCTTCTTCTTCTTCTTCTTCTTCTTCTTCTTTCTTCTTCTTCTTCTTCTTCTTCTTCTTCTTCTTCTTCTTCTTCTTCTTCTTCTTCTTCTTCTTCTTCTTCTTCTTCTTCTTCTTCTTCTTCTTCTTCTTCTTCTTCTTCTTCTTCTTCTTCTTTTGTTCCCATTCTTCTGCTTCTTATACTTCTTCTTCTGCTCCTTCTTCTTTTTGTCCCCTAATCTTCCTTCCTCATATATATATTATAGACTGACGGACAGTTTTTTTTAAGTTTACTTAACATCCATTGTTTATAATTCCTGTTTTGTCTGCACGCTCTTTAGCTGCGCGCGCGTGCGTGTGTATGTGGTATGTGTGTGTGTGTGTGTGTGTGTGTGTGCGCACGCGCGCGTGTGTGTATGTTGTATGTGTGTGTGTGTGTGTGTGTGTGTGTGTGTGTGTGTGTTCTGCAATTCTTCCCAACAGATAGTAGCAGTCACCAGAACCACCTTCCACCTTGCGGGAATATCGTTATCAAGACCACGCCCATCTTTAGACTATAAATAGAGCCGGACGTGGTCAAGACAGACCCACTACTTATCGTGTGTGCTTTATCTTGTTTCATTCGTCACTTCGTTTGCTTCATAACCGGCATAAGGTTAACTCTGTAGTCTCGTCTAAATGTTCCAATGCCCAAGAATTGTACATTATTTTTTTCTGTGCCGTCTACTGGGAGAATGGCGGGTTAAGAGCTGCCCTGGTCTAACGCTTAGACTCTCGCCTGCGGATCGGAAGGTCTTGAGATCAGATCCTGGCGGGGGCCGGACTTTCTTCACAAATGACCTTGGCTCCCAGGTCAACCCAGCTTTAAGTTGGTACCAGATACAGCCCTGGGGAAATAAAGGCGGCCGGCGTGATGTTGACCCCATCACCCACCGAGTGCCGATTGGTCTATAAAATATAGGTCTAGCCCTATATGCCCATCACGCCTGAAGACGTGGAAAAGCTTCCTTTACTTAGTTGAGCTATAGCTTAGAACAACGGTTCTCAACCTATAGGTGGCGACCCCTTTTTTGGGTCGAACGACCCTATCAAATGGGTCGCCAAAGATCATCACAGAACACATACTCATTGAAGTTATGAAACAGTGACGAATATACTGTTTGGATGAGTGTCCCCACAACATGAGGAACTGTAGTAAAAGGTCGCGGCATTAGGAAGTTTGAGAACCATTGACTTAGAACCTTACCATCAGCAGGAGCCTGAACAAATTCCTATGGTTTTGTTTACAAACTGCAATTTCTATTTTAATACAGATTTTTCTTAATTATTTATTTTCATCAACCAGCAAGTCCTTTACAGAACGTCGCTCTCTTCATGGCATCCCTGAAAGTATCAATTTCCCTAGCCATCTTTCCGGCCCCATGTGCTTTCAGTTCCAAAGCTTCTTCAATGTCCTGTATCCATCTTCGCAGTGGTCGACCCCTGCCTTGCCTTCCACAAACTGTATCCTCCATCACCGTCTTCTCCAAACAATCAGGATGCCTGATGTGGCCAAAATACTTTAAACTTTCGGGACTGGATGCTATTTATGAGCCAGTTCTCCCTGATGTTTAATTCGTTTAGAATGTCTATTTTTTTTCCTCTTCTTGATCCATGGTTTTGTAAGATTTTTTTTTCCAGGTCTTGTATTTATTTTACTAAAAATTAAAAGACAACATCTTTCAATCATTCGTTTAGTTAAACGGCGTATAGATTTCACAGTTTTCTTAGATTAGCTAGTGTAACTGGAAATAGTAGGGAGCCTAATGGCTTTGTATCGATTAGGGTTTCATCAAGTCTAAATCCCACCATGCATTCATGAAATGAAAACTTTACAGGAGAGCCTGTTATTACAAGAGCACTGTTTTACAGTTTAATAGCAGGATACCGACCCCTAAGTTGTCCGCCAAGGACCTCGAACAAAGAACCAAACTCCACAGATCCAGCGACGACTTCCCTGAGATCTCCGAAACACTAACACTAGTGAACCGATTTGGCCTATGACCTTTCGAAAGCGAGGCAAATGGCTTAAAAACTTCACAAAGGAGAGGTTATTAAAAAGCAAAAGTAAAGGACCCTTTTCTACGCCTTTAGGCGTATTGGGCATATATGGTTAGACTTATATTTGATAGACCAATCGGTACTTGGTGGGTGATGTAGTCAGCATCACGCCGGCCGTCTTTACTTCCCGGGACTGCACTTGGTACCCACTCAAGGCTGGGTCGGCCTGGGAGCCAAGGTGTTTTCGAAAAACGTCCGGCTCCATCAAGACCCGAACCCACGCCAAAGGGAGGAATGCATTATAATTAGTGGGTTTAGCTGTCAAAGGGAATGATGTTTCCGTTGATTTTAACTGCCGCATGGAAGCAGGAAACTCATTAGTGACATTAGACGTAGGTCGTAGAAGGTATTTTTCGACGTGTGATGAGATTCATCAAATAATGAACATTACATGGGATGTTAACGCCGAATGTTGTGCGCGGTATACCAAATCTAACATCCCATATTGTGCCAACGGCTTCGGACAGAAGAGCGCACTAGGAAGGATACTAAGTTTTTTTAAGGAGTAGAAAATTATAGGGAAGAGAAAAAGTTGGTAAGAAACAACAATTAGTTTATGTTAGCTTTACAAAATCGATCACAATCGTTATCCTAGGAAGAGGAAATGCAGCCTGGAAACTTCAGTTATGGCAGGGCAGACCTGGCCCTTAGCCTTGGCTGGCAGATGGTCTAGAAGGGAAGCTCTGACAGGTGGACAGACAGAGCACTGCTGTTCTGCTCCGGTATCATCTGCAGCCTGCTTTGTTCCAGATGTACCGATGTTACCTTTTCTCTGGAGTAAAAAAGGCAGGTCGAGAGAGAGAGAGAGAGAGAGAGAGAGAGAGAGAGAGAGAGAGAGAGAGAGAGAGAGAGAGAGAGATCATGATGCATGGGCAACATATGGCCTCTACAATACTGACTAGGCTTTGAGCAATGGAGATAATGGGCTGTGCGTCTCATCCCTTTTTATAGCACAATATAACACTATCGACTGGAAAGACGGAAAGGTACCAAAGATGATATGAGAAGAAATATGCACTAGAACATGGTTACAACTGGCGAAATTGATGGGAAAAGAACAAGAGGAAGGCAAAGACATAATTACCTGAACTAGTTGGTCAAACGGATTATAAGAGACAAAAGCATTGACCTGATCCGCGATTCTGGTGTGAGGTGGCGAAACAGGACCGCCCACGCTTGTCGGCAGCGCACATGCTTCTGCTAATAAGAAGTAAGAGTAAAATTGTTCAGAAAAGGAAGCCACTGAACGTAAAATTGCTCAGTTAACCACATCATCCTCATCATGTAGCAGGTCCTTTGCAGAACGTCGCTCTCATGACGGTCTGCTTGAAAGAAACTCGGACTCTCGCCAGCTCTCCCGCCTCATGTACTTTCATATTCAAGGAGTCACTTATTTCCTGTGCCCATTTGTGTGATGATCGGTCCCTGCCCCTCCTTCCTGGTACCATTACTTTAGCTATTATTTTCCCCAATCCACCATGGCGCTTGATATGATCAAAATATTTCAGCGTCCGTGACAAGATGCTGGTTATTATCCAATCCTCCTTGATGTTCCGATTTTAAAATGTTAGTATTTCTTCTTATTCTTTGTCCATGGTTTCTGTGAATCTTTCTACAGCACTTCAGCTCAAAAGCCACAATTTTCTTTGTTAAGGACTGGGAGATAGTCCACGACTCACATCCGTATGTTCTTACAGGGAAAATGCATAATCTTGAAATTTTAATTTTAACTTCCTTGCTGGTGCTTAACCATATACTTCTAACGTTTTTTAATCTGCAAACACCATCCTCCTTTTGATTTCTGTCAAACAGTCTCTACTGCTATTTATAACAGAGCCTATACATTCAAAGTTTGTGACATTTTCAATTTCTTCATCATTTGATGTTATTTTTAGGTGTCAGCCAGTTTTGTATGTGGACATTATTTTCGTTTTTCACATAGCAGGCAATAAATAATGGAATGGTTTTTGGGCCTTCTAAAAAATGCATGCTGGTGGCGTAACCTTTACAGCAGGCTTTTCACAGGCAATACTTTTTAGTAAATGATTTTAATTAGTTGTGTGTGGCCCTTGCGATAACACAAATGTCCCTCATAGATAGGGAGACGATACTATCTTGAGCTGAAAACGGGACATACCACTATTATGTTGAGCTAAAAACAGGACATCAAAAAGCAAGTCTTTAAGCCCCTTCCCCAAAATATTCTAGAATGTATTATTATAATTAATCATAGGGAATTAATACATTTTAAGAGCATGAGAAAATAAAGGCATAAACATTGAATAATTTATACTGATTCTTCTTTCTTTTGTCAAAATCTGCTTGTGCCGCTAGGCGTCGCAGTCTATCAGATGATCGGCAACCGAGCCAGGGCGCGCTCAGTCGCTTCATATGCCGTGATGTTATGAAGTCTCAAGTTGTCCGTGACTCCTTCAATCCATCTTCTTCTTGGTCTTCCCCTGCCTCTTGGTGTTTCGATTTTCATGTTGTTATACTGATTATTGAATATTAATAACACGAAGACGAACGATGGAAAGTGACCTGAGTGCGGCATCTTTGACATGGACAACTGCACTGAAGATTGCACAGGACAGGAAAGCATGGAAAGTCCTTTCTGAAGCCTCATGTGCCACTAGGCATAACGAGAACTGATGATGATTGAATATTTAAATGTTTTTCTCAAGTTAAATTGTATGCCCTTTTTTCTACTAATATATTGTAATGTAGAGACTATTTAAAAAATCCCTTTCAATTTGCATATGTGTATATATTGTCCAGTTTCACTGCAGGTTCTATTCTCGAGCTTATTCCTAGATTTATTTAGAACGGGACAGTTAGAGTACCAACGGGACGGCCGGAAACAAACGGAACTGTCCTGGTAAAAACGGGACGGATGGTCACCCTGTCCACATGGCCCTCGAGGAACCCCTAGTTTGACCTGCCCGTTTTACGCAACATTGCAGAAGCAACCCCACCATTGATTGGCTCTTTTTTTTTTCTTTTTTAGGTTTCTCTTCTTTTGGTTTCTATTCTCTCATGGGGCATAGACCCTCAACCAACTCACGGCAAGTCATTCTATCCTTCGCTATTGCATGCGGCTCTCTCCATGTCCTCCTTATCTTTTTAATTTTTAATTTCACTCTCTAGCTTCCATCTCCATGCGTTTTTGGTCTTTCTTTATTTATGTTTATCTGTGGGTTCCAGTTCAAAGACATTGTAGTTATATTGATTTCAGGTTATCTCAGTGTGTGTCCTATTCAATGACAGCGTCTTTTCCCTCACCTCTGGGTCCACTGGAACCTGTTAAATGCTCTCTCAAAGCTCTACATTAGTGATTCAGTCATGCTATTGAATTCCTACTATTCTGCGCTCTGTTTTTGTGGTTTTACGTTCAGTAATTTGCAATTGCTTCCTAAACGATCGGTTCTCAATACCACTGTCGTAATGATTCAAGCTACCTACAGCCAAACTGCCTGCAGCTGGAATCGAAACGGGTATCTCAGAATTACGTTCATAAAGGATATAAACTAACTTTAAGGAGAAAGAAGCAGCTAACAGGAGACAGTTTCGCAAAACAAGAGACACACGAAGAAAACCTGTAGGCAAACCCGAATCAAACGCATCACCGCCTAATGATGCCGTACTTTGATGATCAATTTCCCAGCCTATGGCACAGATCGGATAATAGACTGTGGTCACGCAAACGGGCAGATTTTCTCTGGTGCAATCTGCTAGCACGCAACCTCGTACAGGAAACGGGGTAGACACAAGGTATTTATAACATGGGCGGGTCGCTTGTAACCATGGAAATGAGTCTTATTTACAAACATTTGTCAGCGGCAATGATTTCTTAGATTATGTTTCATTGGCTCTGAGGCCTCTCCTGCCCCCGCCCCACCTCATTTGGGCAGTAAGTATCCGATTTATATCACTGGATGTTGACAGAATATTATTTATGTAAAAATATACTGTTACTACTACCTTACGACTACCACTACTACCACAAGTGGCGATGCGTGATCGATTCACACGTGTAAGCGTTAACAGATAACCATTACACATGGACTATTTTCTTCCTTACTTGTTCGCTGAAGAGAGTATGCGTGTGTGGCTAAGCAGTCTAGTGCTAGTAACCTTCACGTGTTATGGTTCCTGTATGAGTGACGTAATCATACAGGGTTCTTCTTGGCTACGTTGAAGACATAACCCGAGTGGTGCACCTATTTCTACTGCTGCTACTATCAATACTACCCCCTCCCTCTTCCCTCGGTGACAATGAGAGATAGAAAACAGAAGTAGAATGGTTAGTAATCCACCTGATGCTACTCTCAAATATATGAGAGTATTCCCCCCCCCCCCGACTTTTTAATTTTCTTTACTGTATCCTTATTCACCTCATTCCCACCTGTCTACGTATCATGTTTAAAGTTAGTTGCGTGTCCTTTACAGGACGTTGCAGAACCAACCCTAACAGCCCCTAGTTGTTGTGTGGTTTCTCTTGGCAAATTTACGTCCAGTAGTTTGCCATTGCTTTCTGGGCGATCGGCTTTCTTGATACCACTGTCGAAACCAACGCAAGGCGCATTGCCCGCAACTGGGATCAAACCCGGCATCCCGGCATTTCGAAGCGTTCGCATCGACTTAGCCACAGAGCCGACCTACGTATCATACACAGACCAAATCATAGATGAAGACGTTCAGCGTATAATTATTCAGCATATGACAATCGAGAACCTCTTTTAACTAGGGCTGTACCGAATATTCGCTTCGTATTTGCTTCGGGGCCGAATAGTGGACCTGTTGACTATTCGGTATTCGGCCGAACAGTTGCGGTTGGGCCGAATACAAATAGTAGTTACCTTACACCCGCTTCTGCATACACGGCCTTATTACTGACATGGAACGATTGGTTTTGTTGAAAGCTAATGCAGCTTTCATGCATTAACTAAGCTGTCAGTGACAATTTCCAAGTTTAGTTACTTGTTATAATACTTAGGATTCTTTCATTCCTAGTTATTAGTTACCACAGACCTGACTGAAGAATGCAAAACATAAAGAGTTTTTTAATGTTTACTATTTTGTACGAATACTAACTAGACACGGAAAGAATATAAACTCCGGCCACATCCAAGTCGCTAATATGAAAATCAAACGAACGGAAACATCTAAGTACTTGAGTGCAAACTTCAACTGCTCCAATAAGTATACTATAATAAAATAAAGTATACTATTCCCTTCAACATCTGCTAAAGTCAAAGTGTCTGACTCGCAACAACAAGATCAAAATATATAAAACGTTGATAAGACCAGTCGTTTTATGTGGCTCTGAAACTTGGAGCATAGCTAAAAGAGATGAAGCCTTATTACAGGTTTTTGAAAACAGTCGTACGACAAATCTTTGGACTCATCAAAGATGCTAACAGCGGGGAATGGAGAGTGAGAAGCAACAACGTAACGCATAATCTGTTTAAATCATCATTGATCGCTGGCATCATGAGAGCTAACAGACTAAAATGGTTGGAGCATATTGAAAGAATGTCAGATGACAGAGAAGTAAAAACTGTATACACCTGAGAGAGGAATTGGCGTAGATAATTTCCAGCCAGACCTGCAAACAACTGGTGTCACAAATTGTGAAGAGAAAGCCAGCCAGAATGGAGACGACTGATATCTGCAACAGTAAACCTCAAAGACTCAAAATGCTAAAGAAGAAGATGACTATTCTGTGCTACTTTATGTGAAGTAAAAGTTCAGCGTACATTTGACACTATGAATGTGTTTTTGTAAGATATATTTTATGCACTATAAACTATTCGTATTCGGGCCCCATGCTCGTGTGGCACCCTGGGTAGGTGCCCAGCAGGATCTCATGACGGAACTGAGGGCGAGGGAGAGAGAGAGAGAGAGAGAGAGAGAGAGAGAGAGAGAGAGAGAGAGAGAGAGAGAGAGAGAGAGAGAAAGGCACCGACCTAGTGAGAAGCCAAATTAAATGACACTATCTGGTCTCCAGTACGAAGCAAGACGGGCAGATAAAACACACAAAAAGACGTTAGTTAAATGACGTCATCGCTGAACAAGTGACCTCGTAACATTTCCTTTTTGTTTGTTTAGGGAGCACTTCCAGCTAGTCACGAGCAGTGTTGCCACTTTGGATGTTTTACATCTAGATTTAGATGTCGCATTTAGAATGCGTTTTTGGTGTTTAAATGGTGGACGTTTTTCTAGATGTTTTCATTTGAAGTGAATTTATCAAATCTAACTTAGGACAGGATGAAATTTGACCTCTTAAATGCTATCTTGACAATAAAATTCGGCCTGATAAGAGTAAGAAAAGGCTGTTCTACTTATCAGCTCCTTGATTGTGTAATTAAAAGAAATTAGAACAGGTAAAGCATACCGGAGTTATTTTGGATCTGAAGCTTCAACTTTATCATCCAAGCTAAATTATCCTCTGGATCTTGTGAAGACAGACTTCAGTAAAGATGAGGACATGATTCTATAGGGTAAGTCAGTTCAATTGCTATGTAATTTGTGACACTTTCCATTTTGATGTTTTTTCTAGATTTTTTCCACGTAAATTTAGATGTTTGTAGATATTTTTTGACGCCGTTTTGGATGTTTTTTGTCAAAGAAAAGTGGCAAAACTGGTCCTGAGGCGATTTAACCATTGTGTCAGTAGTGTGGCTGCTTGAGCTCAAGGTTGAAACACACACTGTAACGCTCCTACGCCTGGAAGAAGACAGTAAAAAAAATACTAAAATAGATACACAAGTAGTCAGCAGTCGGCTCTGTTGCTAAGTCGATACGAACGCTTCGTAATGCCGGGGTGCCGGGTTCGAGCCCAGCTGCGGGCCATGCGTCTTGCGTTGGTTTCGTCTGTGGTATCAGGGAGCCGACCGTCCAGGTAAAATGGCAAACTACTGGACGTAAATTTGCCCAGAGAAACCACACAACAGCCAGGGGCTGCCGGGGTTGGTTCTGCAACGTCCTGTAAAGTGAACGCAACTAACCTTAAGTAGTCAGCAACATGGGCACCACGGAGTTGTGCAGCTGCTTTTGTTTTGTATAGGCGACTGTTATCACTGTAAAGTCCAGTGCGTGAATAGCAGTGTCTGCCACAACATATAAAAACGTTGAAACCTGTTCGTTCTGAGGCCAGTTTTCTCTCACACGTCACCTCTCTGTAGCTAGCTGCGTTTGGCTTCTTTCAAACCGCAAAAGTATTCCAGAATCCTCGCCGGTGCAACAGAGTTTGGGCACTGCGCTTAGATTCTTCAGACTCAGGCTTGAGTTAGAAGAAGAACGGAGCACTTGTGTGCCATGATGTTGATCGGTCGAATAAACATAAACTACAACAGTCCGTCTGTTACTGGGCTCTCTCCCAAGTGTAAAAATAAAGAGACTGATCACACTATAAGATCATACTTGGTGTAGTGTATTGTATGAGCACTCTTATACAGTCTTAGTGGTTACGATAGGACATGTAGTCTGTGCCAGATATATTGTGGTTAACTTGTTGCTGTGCTTGGTGTATTGTGGTGCTCCTATTGTTGTTAGCCTCTCCTTGCTCTCCTGTAGAAACAGTTTTAGTCATCTGAGGAAACTCTTGTATGTAACGGAGAAAATCATACACCCCGGACACTTGGTTGGACATATTCCTCTCTAAGGTTTAGATGATAGTAACTCATAAGTGCTCCGTTCTACTTCTAACTCAAACCTGAGCCCGAAGAATCTCAGCGCAATGGATGAACTCCATAGCACCGGCGAGGATTCTGAAATCCTTAGGGTAGATTTTTAACTCCAAATTTTGCTCGGGCATCACCTTAAGGCTACTCTTTTTGATTTCCAACTGACAAGGAATTTTTTACGTGCGCAACAATACACACCGGCGTCTGATTTTACTACCCAGAGACCTAGGGAAATTACAAGAAGTCCACGTGAAAAAATCTTTACCATGCTCAGACGGAAAAAAAAAAAAAATTAAAACATGCATTGCTTCATTCATACGGAATGTTGCTGAACATAAATCATTTAATGTTATAAACTAAAGAATTATTCCAACTGCAATGCGAATAGTTTCTTCCGATACATCATGTGTGTTTTATGTATCGGAAGAAACTTTTCGCATTTCAGTTGGATTTATTAAGTTTTGTGCTTTATTTTATGTTGATGTTACTCTGTAGTAACACACCTGATGAGATACAGCGAAATATGCCTGGCAATAAATTGTGCAATGTATTGTTTGTGTCAGCATTATTTAAATTAATTACAGGAAAACAGTGTTTTAAAGAATTAATAACAGCAACAAATAAATAGTGGTTCATAACAGTGAATGTAATGGTGAACCAATGGGTCAAGGTAAAATGAACAATATTCACAGTGAATGTACACATGACTCAACTTGTTGAAATAATAATTAACAAGAAAATCAACAGTGAATGTATGATGAATCAGTTTGTCAAATTAATACTGAAAAACAAAATTACCAGTGAATTTATCATGAATCAATTTGTCAAATTAATTATGAAAAGAAGTTCAAATGATTTTTGTTTTATCAGCACGTGAAATGATACTGAAAATACATTTTGGTAGAAGCCATTGCTGAATTATACTGACAGGCAGAAAAATAACATGATAAATCATATCTTAATCCATTACCACAGTCATTATGTTAATTGTGTGTGATACTAGCATAATTTCAACAGAAAAAAACTTATGACATTTGTGACTCTTGCGTAAATTTGTCATAAGGATAACCTGTGAAATAAAGACAGACGGCAGTGCACTTATATACCAACTGACACCATTAGTTAGTTGCTTATTCTTTACAGGAGGTTGCGCAACCAACCCTAGCATTTCTTGACTGTTGTGGTATTTCTATGCAAATTCAGTTCAGTAGTTGATAGCATTATTAAGACATCAAAAATGTAAGTATCAGCGCCAAGAAACGATTATAAACAGCATATTCATACAAATACTGTGCTACAGGTGCTAGACTTGGGGACATAATCAAAGGCTAATCTTTGCAAAATTAACACTGTGAAATGGGATACCTGAGAATAGCTGCCAACTTAACTATCCGAGACAAAGTTAGAAGTGATATTATCATACAGACTGTTGGAACAACACCATGCAGCATATTCATTGAGAAATAGAAGATCAAATGCTTTGATCAGTTAGTAAGAATGCAGCCCCAACTACCAATGCAGACGCTTCACCTGAAAAGGTCAGATGTGAAAGCAAGAAGTCACTCAAGGAGAACCTAAACTGATGACATTAAAGAGCTTCTATATCAACACGAAATGACATTAGGCATTGCTGCTCATCCAGTAATAGATCGCAGACTGTTCTCTCCACGACAGTTTACCGCAGAAGTGGGATCTGATGATGATGTAGTTTGTCAACTGTAGTTCAATGAATATATAGCTATCCAACTGTAGTCTCTTGACTGTAACCCGCTATCTAGGATTTGCCCGGCTGACTTGAGATCTAGACTGAGACTTTGTAATCTCAGGTCGTCAAACCTTCAGGCATCAGCCTGGAGGGAGGGGGGGGGGGGCCGCACATCTCTGACTGAACAACACAGATGATTCCATTTTCAAGCTAACCCTATACAATTAGAACTGGAAATTTTCTGAATTTTCTAACAAATAAATGTTACATCAAAATGATCGGCTCCTCTTATAATAATCTGACTTAGTATCAGATTAAATAAATGTTCATGTTATGAGATACCATTATCTTGTTCATGCAATTCATTCCCACACATGTACATCATGGAGGAAGAAATTAGAGAAGATTGGTTAACACCCAGTGAAGCCGAGGGCCTCTAGTCTTGCTTTAATTAAGATAATTATATGTGCACACTGTCCTTATATGGTTTCATTACATGTACACACATTTCTTATATGGTCCCATAACATGCATACATTTTCTTGAATGTTCTCAATATATTCGTACACTGTCCTTACTTGGTCTCATTACAAACACACACTGTCCTTATATGGTCATTACAAACACACTGACCTTATATGGTTTCTTTACAAACACACTGTCCTATTTTGGTCTCATTACACACATATATTGTCCTTATATGGTCCCATTACATGTACACACTTTCCTTAATTGTCCAAAATATGCACATACATTTTCCTTATATGGTCTTATTACACATATAATTTGTTCCTTATATGGTCTCTTACAGTCTCTTTATTTACAAACACTGTCCTTATATGGAGTCATTACATACACACACATTTTATTTACAATCTCATTTCATGCATTCACACTGTCATTATATGGTTTTAATACACGCATTAGATTCCAGTTTGGAAACGGCGGAGCCCAGATGGTTTTGCAGTGACGTGGAATATTATTATTAACTATTTGAGTCGCAGGGGGTTTAGCAGCACAGGCCCAATGGGTAGTAAAAAGAGACTAAAATCGAAACATCATGTGTTCATTGGGCTTCTAGGTAAGAACCTATGAATGTATGATGCATTTTCTGGGACTCAAAAATTTAAAATTCCCATCCCATCTGTGTTTTTAAGATAATAAAGTGCCTTTATTACAAATTTGTATGTGCTTGATGTGTTTTAAATTACTCTACTCCCCTCCAACTTTCCTAGTCACGATGTACTCCAGTGTTCTGATTCTCATGACCGGACAAAAGAATGTAGATTGTCTCTTTCTGATGTCGCCAAACAGCTATTTTTGTGAGTGAGTTTTTTCCATACATTTTTTCTAGACATCTTCTTTACTCTTTTTATCTGTCAAGGGTATTCTTAGCATTTGCCTATAAAACCACATCCCTGCCATTTCCAAATAATTTTTAACCAATCTAACTACTAACTGTCGATGATTCACTTTCACAAATTACTAACATCACAAATCTTGTAACCCCTTCACCCCAAAAAGCCACAAAACCAACACTTCTGGTTGGGTCCCTTTTGACCTGTTTTTACGAGAGGCATAGTTAGTTATACTGGCTGTTTTCCCACCTGCGCAAACGCTCAAGTCAGATAGGAATACAATAACTTAGAAAATAGCATTTAGGAAGATTTTCCTTTAAATCAGATACCCCTTTAAAGCCAAGTTGATATCAAATTTTTCCATAAGTCTCAGTAATGGAGGGTATGGGGTCTTAGCATGATTGACCTCTGTAAAATTGTTTCAAATTATTGTTTCTAAAATTCCAGGGGGTCACGACCCATTTTTGTCTAGTGTTCTCTGGGTGAGGGTGTTAAACATTCCTACAAACACACTAGTAGAATTTAATTATACTACAGTAAATATATTTGGTCCCTTTATATGAACTGTTTATAAACATCTGAAGTGTGGAGGAATTTGTTTTACGGCGGTCTTTGTCAGACGACTATATGAAGCCAGTATTATTATTATATAGACAAGTGAACACAATGTTTTTATGAAAATGTCTTGAGGAATCTTATTCAAGTTTTTTTGGGGTGGTGGGTCACAGAAATTAGTTACTTTAATGCTTTCTCATTCAGTGATGGTAAATTTCAAAATATATAGAGTATTTGTAATAATACAAGAAATCAGACAATGCTGTTATAGGAACACAATTTTTGTATGA
Organism: Candidula unifasciata; assembly: GCA_905116865.2. Classification (NCBI taxonomy): domain Eukaryota; kingdom Metazoa; phylum Mollusca; class Gastropoda; order Stylommatophora; family Geomitridae; genus Candidula; species Candidula unifasciata. The sequence continues at coordinate 421,827 of CAJHNH020001028.1, forward strand.
AATCAGTTCTTGTTGTCAGCTTTGTAAAGAAATAGAGGTTTATGTGTGGGGCAAATAAACAGAAAAACAGATAACAGACAGACACAAAATATGTACAAACTGAGTTGAATGAGAGTGAACCATGAGGTAGACCAAGAACGTTGTGGAGAGATAAAATTAAAGGCACACCTACGAATACAGAGTCACCAACTCGAAAGTGAAGTCTAATCACTGACACGAATGCAGTGGGTAATATCTGCAGCAATTAACCTCAAAGGATCGGGAATGCGGAGAACGACGAAGGAGGAGACAGTAATATAACATGATGAGTACAAAATAATTCTTTTTATTGATTTTCTATATTCTTAACTACTCCTGTCATTAGCTTCTCACATTTTGAAACAGTTCTTGCTTCCTAATTTTCTGGGTTCTCAAACTCTGCAATGGTTCCTCGTGTTATGAAATATATTCTGTGAGTCATTTTCTACATTCTTATGTCCTCAAATACTTTCTGCCAACGATTCTCCATTTCCTCAAATATTTATCATTTTTTTTTCTGTTTCGTCCATGTCTTCTACGACTTCTGGTCAATGTTTGCTGACCTCATTATATCTCCTAATATATCGTCCATGATACTCTTCGTCTTTTCGGTGTCCGATTTCTCATTAATTATATTCTCTGTCCTCTCCACACTTTTAGATATCAATGCTTCATTTTCTGTGACTTTCAATACTGATTCATCAATAATTTCTATACATTGCAAAATAATATAACTGAGCTGAAAAACAAAAGAAAAAGAAGAGGAGGAACAGGAAGTCAAGGATGTCATCTAACAGCAGAAGAAGATGAACATTTTAGAGATTGGCAGTAAATGAGGGAGGAAAAGATGTAGGAGAAGGAGGAAGAGAAGGTGAAGAAGAAGAAGTAGAAGAAAGAAGTTCTAGGGAAGTTTTCTCAGGGGCCAAATTATGGAAAACAGGGATTGTCACAGGCCATAGAACTGAGCCCCAGCGTAGAAAGACCAAGAATACAATATGCAATGATCCGTGGGCCATTTGCTAGGCCTCCATGGGCTAGATTTGGCCTGCAGGCTGCCAGTTGAATAGCCCTGGTCTAGGGGGATGAGGAGAAGACAGCAGACTGCAGTGGCTGCACATACCAACTACAGCAACCTCCATTGTGGAGATGGCACAAAGAAGATGGATAAGTAGAAGATGAATTTAAAACAAGAAGACAGAAAGAACAGAAGAAGCAAAAAGGCATTAGCAAACAATTATTTTCATAAACAATAGTTACTGAAGTCACACAATGGATTCCTACAATAGTTACTGAAGTCACACAATGGATTCCTACAATAGCTACTGAAGTCACACAATGGATTCCTACAGTAGCTACTGAAGTCACACAATGGATTCCTACAGTAGCTACTGAAGTCACACAATGGATTCCTACAGTAGCTACTGAAGTCGCACAATGGATTCCTACAACAGCTACTGACGTCACACAATGGATTCCTTAACACCTCAAGTATAATTTACACAATAAATATTATGATCACTGACGCCATCATATGGTATTTACAATGTAATGGTGACATGCTTGAGACAGATTTTGTTATGGCTATGTCTACTCACTACAGCCAGCAAACCTGAAGTCTCTCTACACATGACCAGTGGAAGAAACATGGAAAAACTCAACAATGTTTTCTAGCTGTGAATGTCACTAATGAAGGCACACAGTGCACAATATTTTTATTGTCTGGCATATTGCCTTCTGAGTTATCTACCACACACTGAATAAGTGCTGATTTTATTTGGCAGAAGCAGTAGCAATTAGGAAGAGTGGTCCCACCTTAGGTAAACAAAACAATCACATGGTTTATCTGTGACCTCTGTGGTGGATTGTCCAGTGTAGCAAGACACAATGTGATATTTATATTTCTTTTGTGCTGCATTATATGCTGATTTTAAAGTCTGTTTTAATACACCTGATACAAACAGTGAAAGACACCAGGGAACAATTTTGCAGAATACTGTTCATGTCTTCATTATTTCAAACCACGAAACAGTTGATCACACTTCCAGCTGAAATAAGAACTCTCAGCAATAAAAAGCTTTCTGTCTTGGCCGAAATGAATAGCCTTTGTCGTCAAGCCACCGTCCATTTTCAACTCAACATGACAAGATGAAATCATGCTGCAACACTGTCAACTGAATGCTGCTAACAGAGATGCATTCTGGACTATTCCAACTTCAATGAAGACAAAGCTGTATGGTACTAATGGAGATATAACCTGCAAGGTAGCTTTCATAAAGGCTACCGGCCTACTGATATAAGTTTTCTGACAGAAGGATAGAAGAAGAATGAGATTAAAATGGTTTGATATGTATGAAGCTAGGATGATGCCTGATGCTATGATTGGAACACATTTGAACATCTAGCAGAGAAGCCGCAACATTTCCTCTTTGGTACTGTACAGCAGGATGTAACTGCATCTGAAAATTGAAAGAAACAACATGATGAAGTTAGCCTGTTTTCATCATGTGTATGTGCGTATGTATGTGCATATATATGCATGTGTGGTGTTGTTGTTAGCTAACTGGGCTATTAGAATGCATTTATGCCAGAGGTCAGATGGGTGTGAAAGTGTACCTTAAAATTCAAGATATGAGTACCCAAAGTGAGGGTAAATACTCGAGCCACTGGAAGAGTGTGGAACATGTGTTGTTTGAAATTCATGGACCCCACAGGTATGGCCAGACCTAGGTGAAAGTGACCGCTGGTAGACAAATCCTGTGGTGGTCTGATTCAGTAACCTTCAGTCAGTGAAGGAGTTTGGATGCATGTTCATGCTGTGTCAAATTTTTAGTCAAATGTTTTATTCTGTTGGAGCACATGAACTGTTTAGATGAATTTGGTGCATTAGAAGTAAAGTTATGAATATTATCAGTGTAGATATTCGTCAGAGGACGGTATAAGTGTTGGCCTGTGTATGGTGGGATCAACACTAGTGCATCTATGTGTCATGCTGGTTGACTGGGACAGGTGTTCTTAGGTTCTACAAAGGTTACTGCGGTAAATATGTGTTGACCAGTGTAAGGTGGTGATGGAGACATGTCAGGGGATACTTCTATGAATGACAAGATATCAGAAGAGTTCTGGATTTTAGTCACCAATTTTGTGCACTATCTTAAATTCTCAGATAGCGGGGTCTCTTGCATAGGAAGCCACCAGAGGACATTCAGGCTATCAATGAAAGATGGATTCTGCACGATGGATGGAGGTGCCCGTAGTAGCCATCTGGACATAGACCGCAAGGGTATACTGTGTTCTTTCCGGTTGTGGAGACTGGGGAGAACTGTTCAGACTTTGTGTTGGAATAGTGTGCTAGCAGAGCATACCTGAATCGTACTTGTCTCTTCGGGTGTGAATCTTGTAGGTTCCGGTCTTCAAGTGGTAGACTGGGAACTGTTCAGACTCTGTATCGGTATAGTGTGCTAGCAAAGCATATTTGAATCCTACTTGTCTTCAGGCGCGAACCTTGTAGATTACAGTCTTTAACTGATGGAGACTGGGAATTGTTTGGACTTTGTGCCAGTAATTACTGAGTGAGCTACTAGTTGAATGAGAGTGACTGGGAGACTATTCATTCATTTGACATCAGTAATTCATTGTCATTGTCAGTTTATCCATAATAAAGGAGACTGACTGCACTTTGAAGCGAACAGAAGGGCCTGTTCCAGAGATCTCTTCTTGCCCTGACACCGAGAAGCATTCCAGTAGAGAAAAGAAGAAGGAGAAGAAACTGTTCATCAACTTACTTCTTATTGAACCTGAGATCATGAATCATGTCAAGCACAGCAGCCAGGTACTTGCGAAACTTGGACTGTCTGCGAAAAACAAGAGTACACTTATCAAATGCAATAAAACCAAACCAAATGTAGAACAAGTAAAAAGATGGGACAGAAAATAAAACAAGATAAAACCACTTAGAGAGGAACAGAAAATAAACTGATGGTTGCTGGCATCATCACCTTCCATGCCAGTGATTCCCAAACTGTGTGCCGCGGCGCCCTGGGGAGCCGCTACCTCTTTACAGGGACGTCACGAAATATTCAAAGATACGTGAGTTAAATTTTTTATTTGATTTCTTACATGCAAATAGTCATACTTTTACTAAGGTTAGGGCGCTGTGGAAACATTTTTTATTTGATTTCTTACATGCAAATAGTCATACTTTTACTAAGGTTAGGGCGCTGTGGAAACATTTTAATTTAAAAAAAGGCGCCGCGACTAAGACAAGTTTGAGAGACACTGACTTATGCCATTTCATCAAGTGGAACTGCTTTGATTCTCTTGTACCTTTGCAGTATGTAGAGGGAATAGTTCTCTTCAGACTTCATGACAAACAGTTCTTTTTCTTTGTAGCGCTCACCAGCTGTAAACTCCGGCATGAAGCTCTGGCTGTTTGTCCTCTGCCAGACCTTGGCCTTGTTCTAGAACTTGAGTTTTACGTGTACATTCATTTGACAGATCTAGCTCATTTGTGTGCAGACTAATTGTTCCTTGTCTCTCAGGCAGATGCACTCTGAATTTGATGGAAACATCACACATGCTTGTTGGGGCAGTGAGTCTATCCCCTTCCCCAAATGAGGCCCCGGAACTCACACTGGGAACAGACAGTTCAAAGACTGGATTATTTTAATTCTTATGGTACCATAATTCTTCTTCTTCTTCTTTCATCCGAAGATGTAACTGCATTGTGCCCATTTTCAGCATGGCTGTGATATCTGCACTTTTTGGCCAACACATCTGACTTCTGCGGGTATTTGTTGACCAGGTTAGCCCTCCCGGTCTATAATTATAACTTTATGAACATATTCTTAGTCAATAAAGTGGAGTCCCTTTAAAACAAAATCTATGCATGTAAACTTGTTCTTCTTTTTCTCCAGTTGCCTCATCAAAGTTTTGGGGAAGGGGGTTTGAGAATATTCTGTGTGCTCTTTTTAATGCATTGTTTAAGTTGACCTTCACTTCTGTAAGGCTGTTCTTGATGATGTCATTCCTTATTTTCCCTGGTCTTCTCCCTTCTCTGTTTTTATTATATATTCTTCAGCATGGCTCTATGTGGCAGTCGGTACCAGGGCATTCTCGTCAGATGGCCAAACCCTCTCATCCGTAGCTGTGTAAAGCATTGTGTGACTGATTTCAGGCATACTCTTCTAATTTCTTCACATTTTTTTAAAACATTTGATCAACAACTGAACTTATGAGAGCTGTAAACTACACTGAAAGTCTCTGTTAGTGTCTTCTTCCCTTCTTCGCATTGAGTAGTTGTAAATTCAGGCCGAAAGTTTTGGTTAAAACACTCACTTCTCTATGACACATCCAATGCTGGACTCAAAAGCCTCTGGGTCAGAAAGCTGTTAATAATATACACAATCATTAGTGATAAACTAATTTAGTGCACACAATAATCACACTTTATCAACATTATTCTTAAGTCTAATTTAAAAATTTTTTTTTTTACAAATTTCAAAAATGAGAAAAAGCAGAAAAATTATCTCATAAACAGAAACCACAAGCTGAAAAGATCAGATGTGGACAATTATGTGTATCTTTTTCTTCTATTTCCCCCTTAAAGTGAAGTGCTGACAGTGGTGGGCATGTCAGGATCTTCTTTATGCTCTTTCTAAAGAATCATGTTAAGTTGATCTTGATTTCTCTAAGGTTATTAGTAATGTCATTGCTCTATCTTCTGTTTGCTTTCTAACACACCTTGTTAAGTTGATCTTGATTTCTCTAATGTTATTGATGTTGTTGCTCTATCTTCTGTATGCTCTTTCTAATGCACCCTGTTAAGTTGATCTTGATTGCTCTAACCTTATTGATGTTGTTGCTCTATCTTCTGTAGGCTCTTTCTAATACATTCTGTTAAGCTGATCTTGATTTCTCTAACCTTATTGATGTTGTTGCTCTATCTTCTGTAGGCTCTTTCTAATACATTCTGTTAAGCTGATCTTGATTTCTCTAACCTTATTGATGTTGTTGCTCTATCTTCTGTAGGCTCTTTCTAATACATTCTGTTAAGCTGATCTTGATTTCTCTAACCTTATTGATGTTGTTGCTCTATCTTCTGTAGGCTCTTTCTAATACATTCTGTTAAGCTGATCTTGATTTCTCTAACCTTATTGATGTTGTTGCTCTATCTTCTGTAGGCTCTTTCTAATACATTCTTTTAAGCTGATCTTGATTTCTCTAACCTTATTGATGTTGTTGCTCTATCTTCTGTAGGCTCTTTCTAATACATTCTGTTAAGCTGATCTTGATTTCTCTAACCTTATTGATGTTGTTGCTCTATCTTCTGTAGGCTCTTTCTAATACATTCTGTTAAGCTGATCTTGATTTCTCTAACGTTATTGATGTCGTTGCTCTATCTTCTGTATGCACTTTCTAATAAACCTTGTTATTTTGATCTTAATTTCTCTAACGTTTCTGACATTGTTGCTCTGTAGGCTCTTTCTAATGCATCTTGTTAAATTGATCTTAATTTCTCTAAGGTTATTAATGTGTTATTGCTCTATTTTCTGTATGCTCTTCAACTTGCTTTGTGCTTATTATATTTCTTTTAAGAATTTCTTTACGACAGCTGCTATTAAGTGGTTCAAAAACTACTTTTAGAAAAGCTTGATTTTTTTTTTTACAGGAGCAACTTTATAGACTATTACTGGTAACAATAACTTGCAGCTCAGACAAATTTATAAAAGTAAACAGGTATTCAGAGCTCCAACTTCACAACAAAAGGGTCCGGCACTAGAAATACAGTCCATCGTTTATGAAAGCAGCAGTTGCCACATATCAGTAGTTGCACATGCAATTAACTGCCTAAGGCACCAATAGCTTTTTGGGAACAGGCGACTGGCCATTTTCTGAATCTGCAGTTGACAAAAGAAACTATGGTGGGAAGGGAAAAAATAATTCCAAATAAAATCCGCATCTGACAGTGTCGCGCCATGCACACCACTCAGTAGCTGTGTAATGGAACTATATCCTTTCAGTCTATACATGAAGGAAAATGCAATGACTAACTATTGCCAGAAGCAAACACTTGCACTGACTAAAAACAGGTAAGCCTGCCTACCCACCATATTTACAATAGTACATTCAACATGTCTACCCATTTAATTTTTGTAAGTGACTAAAAATACTAGAATGATACCTAGCGTGGGTTCCAGAGGGGCAAACAAGAAGAGACCCACTGCCTCCCCAATAAGCATGTCCTAAGAGTTGACTAACTGGGGGCTACCTTTGAAGACAGAATGCATCTGTCAAATAGGCAAGGAACTAACAATCTGCCTACACATAAGTCAGATCTGTAAAATGGATGTGCACGCAACACTCAGGTTATGGAACAAGACTTAAGAGGTGGACAAACAAACAGAACTTTCTGCCAGAGTTTACAGCCGGTGAATGTGAAGAAGAAGAGACTAGAATTTTAACAATTCCCTAATAAGTTGCCTTTTATGACATGCTCATTGAGGAGCAGTGGGGCCATTCTTTCACCCTCGAAAAATCGGGCCCTGAAACCAGATGGGAAACCATGAATGATCAAGAACATGAATATCTAAGAACTGCAAGAAGCATACAGATGATTACCGAAATCGAGACAAGGCATTAACTTTAATCTGTTACATTACGAGATAAAGAGTCTCAAGACAACCTAAACAATTTTCAAGTCAAGAGGATCAACTTCACTGCACTAGGTTTTATCCCTCATGGCTCTATCTTCCTCCAGAGACTGGCTAGAAGTGTTGCAAAAGGCTCCAGCAAAGGATCCTCTTGTATCTCCATAAACCCTCGTGTGGGTTCTGGGGTCCTATTATAGGGAAATAAAGAATAGACCCACTGCAGACCCAAAAGCATGTAGTAAGAGTCGACTAATTGGGAGCTTCCTTCGAAGTCGGAGTGCATCTACCTGAGAGGCAAGGAACCAACAGTCTGCCCACAATGTGTCAGATCTGTCAAACGGTTGCAAATGTAACACTCAGGTTCTGGAACAGAACTGCAGTCCAGAAGTGGACGAACAACCAGAACTTTCCACCAGAGTTAGCAGCTGGTGAACGCAAAGAAGAAGGAAAAGATCTCCATAAAAATTGCATGCATCAACTAAACGACATAGTCAGTGAAACCCAGGACCTTGGCAACATGTGTCAAATGACATAACCACAGATCGTGGAGTTCCCATGCATGACCTTGAGACTGAATTTCATGCTCTATTAACAGAGCTAACTGAGTGGAGAAAATTGTAACAAACGTGGAGGATGATGTTTTAAAAGGCTTTTTCGTCCACTTCTTATAATACATACTGTGTGCCGCTGGTAGTTATGTCTATCCACAACCTTCTCCTGCACTTTCAATAAATTCTGACACAAATGATCTTCCATGCCATGATGTCAAACCGTCCAGTATCTTCTCTCTCTCTGCTTCTTTTTCCTAGTTCCCCCCACCCCCCCCAGGCATTTTTGCAGCAAAAGGTTTACAAAATAGATAACTGTTATCTATCAAAATGGTACCTCTAGGTAGGCTTGGATTATCTTGATACCAGATATTGGCATTTCCAAAGCTAACACTTCTAGATTTTTCTCTGGTAACCATGGAAACTGGGCTGAAGCCTTCCCAGCAATCTGTGAAATAACGGAGTTTGCCAACATCAGGAAATGGTTACTGAGAGAAAAAATAATTTTAGTGTTTAAATGTGTATGATTAAAATATAAAAAATATATAAATACACACACAGATCATGAACACATACATATAATGAACACATACACACACTATGAACACACACATATCATAAACAAACACACACTAATAACACACACAAATCATAAACACACACACTATGAACAAACACATATCATGAACACACACACGTCATGAACACACACCCACATCACAAACACATCTTATGAGCATACATACTATAAACACACACATATCATGAACACACACATCACAAACACATCTTAGGAGCATACATACTATAACACACACATATCATGAACACACACATATCATGAACACACACATATCATGAACACACACATCACAAACACATCTTAGGAGCATACATACTATAAACACACACATATCATGAACACACACATCACAAACACATCCTATGAGCACACATACTATAAACACACACATATCATGAACACACACATCACAAACACATCTTATGAGCACACATACTATAAACACACACATATCATCAACACACACATCACACACACATCACAAACACATCTTAGGAGCACACATACTATAAACACACACATATCATCAACACACACATCACAAACACATCTTAGGAGCACACATACTATAAACACACACATATCATGAACACACACATCACAAACACATCCTATGAGCACACATACTATAAACACACACATATCATGAACACACACATCACAAACACATCTTATGAGCACACATACTATAAACACACACATATCATGAACACACACATCACAAACACATCTTATGAGCACACATACTATAAACACACACATATCATGAACACACACATCACAAACACATCTTATGAGCACACATACTATAAACACACACATATCATCAACACACACATCACAAAAACATCTTATGAGCACATATACTATAAACACACACATATCATGAACACACACATCACAAACACATCTTAGGAGCACACATACTATAAACACACACATCACAAACACATCTTATGAGCACACATACTATAAACACACACATATCATCAACACACACATCACAAACACATCTTATGAGCACACATACTATAAACACACACATATCATCAACACACACATCACAAACACATTTTATGAGTACAAATACTATGAACACACACATATCATGAATATGTACATATCACACACACATCATACACACACATATGAGCATACATACTAATGCTTCATGTCTGCGCCGGGCCACCTGGGGAAACTTCCTGCCCTCCTGAGGGACAAAATTGATGCTGTAGTTGTAAGTGGGGCCGTTACCACTGCTACTGTTGACGTTACTGGTGGTCACTGTATGCACACAGTCCCCATGACTTTGGTTCTCCTTGCTGGACAATCGCTGACTGGGTGAATTTGTGGATTCTGACAAATCCCTGGAAAGAAAAAGGGTGCTTCCAATAGACTTAGATATTTTTTTATGTACATTAGATTTTCTTCTTCTTCGAGTTCACCCCAATGAAAATTTCGGTGCAAAGTTCTGGTTGTTCATCCACTTCTGTGCTTTAGTTTTGTACCAGAACCTGAGTTTTGCGTGCACATCAGTTTTACAGATCTGGCCTATTTGTATCTAGATGATTGGTTCCTTGTCTCTCAGGTTGATGCCCTCCAACTTCAAAGGACCTTCGGATCCACAGGAGAGCGTATGCAGTGATGACAATGATAATGATACACAATGGGACTTACATTCTGTCAGCTGCCTTCTTCTGTAGATAGTCCACAAGAGCATGAACATACACAGACTTCTCTGTCATCTTCTCCTTGTCCAAGGAACGAACCTTCAACACAGAATCACAAACATGTTACCATTACAAGAAATGAAACTAGTGAACTGTGACTAAAAAGCTTCAAGAAATGTAGAAGAACAATGTGCACAAAACACACACATCGACATTTCGGCTAGGGATTTTTTTGACATTAACAACACAACACAACAATAACAAAGAGGAGAGTACTCCAACCACCAGCACCCACCAGGGGGTCCCATAACAAAGTACAAAAACAAAAAAAAGGTGATGTGGAATGAATACAATATATGTTATCATTACAGTTGCTTTGTTTAATTACTTTTCTTTTCCTTCGTGTTCCCCAGCTGTACACTTCTGCAAAAAATTCTAGTTCTTTGCCCACAACTGGATTTTAGCCTAATTTTAAAACTCTAGTGTTGCGTGCACATCTGTTTTACAGATCTGGCTTATTTGTCTGTAACTGCTGGCTCCTTGCCTCACAGGCATATGCAATCCAACAGAGGAAACACCCTTAATTAGTTGCCTTTTATGACATGCTTGTTGGGAAAGCAGTGGGTCTATTCTCTTTTCCCCACTACTAGGCCCTGTAGCTTCCATGAGGATAATTAATTACTAATATTGCATGTTTATCGAATGATCATTACTAATGCTTCATAATAATTTCTCAACTATCATCAAGTGTCTTACAACAATATGTGAGCAATCATGCCTTTCCTATAACCTACACTATCAGTTTTCTATGCCTGAGACATATTGGAAATATGATGCTAGCACCCATACTTGTACAGACAAATCAGCATTTGATGGTTATCAATATTATGCTGGCTGCCTTTACTGCCCATAATATTGCCAGTATCTATTTAGAGTGGATCTCATCTGATACTGAATACTGAATTAAGAATCAACATCATAACACACAGGGCATATCTATAGATGCTCAGTCTTTCGCAGAAAATGACGTAAGGTGTAGATGCTAACTGTTCCCATAGCAAACTGATTATACTCATGCTGATCTTTTCTTGCTGGATCCATATTTAATTCTAATTTCTCATTCACACATTCTTGCCCATGTTATTTCATCTAATCTCGTGTTTTCTGCCAAAAGTGATCATATATAGTCTTCAGCATTTCTCCCTTGTCCTATACGAGTGTTCCCGTAACTATCGCCTTTGTAGCCAGAAAATCCACTCTTTCATTCCCTCGCACTCCTGCATATCCCAGACAGTATATCCACGTGACTGCCTGCAACGTTGGTGCACTGATGTATGGTATCCACTCATGCTACATTAGTTCATTTTGAACCTTCCAAAATGCAGACTGCGATTCAAACCCAATGATTGCTCTGGCAACTTTGTTTTCTGCTATCCACTTTTGAGCTGCAGTGATCGCCTCCACTTCCATTCTCATGCTTGAAGTTTAGATTAAAAAAAAAAGCTCTGTTTTATTCTGCTCTGATCTGTTAGTTTATTAGAAACAATCGATATTCTCTGAATAAATCTGACAGATAATTATAGGAAGGTAAAAGACCATTAGCATATCCTTTTTAGAATCTTGCTCCAATAACAACACTCCGGAAAACTACTTGATCACAAGCAAGATGTCCCGCGTCCGATACACCCATCTGGAGATCATCCGCTACATCCTGCACCCATCTTCTCTTTGCCCTTCCTCGTCCTCTCCTCCCAGGCACATACCCCTCCATTATTGTTCTCTCTAAACTTTCGTGACGTTTCAATTGACCAAAATATTTACATTTCCTATGTTTTATCATCTTTAATAGCCAACATTCTTTAATATTTAGATCTTGAAGTATGGATGCATTAGTGCATTTCTTTACCTATAATATTCTTAGAACCCGTCTATAACATTTGTATTTAAAGGCATTTATGCAATGTTCAGCTTGTCTGGTACAAGGCAAAATAAAGTAATTGGGGAGGGGACCGTACCCTGACAGCTGAAGTTTCACTGTCCTTCAGGATAACAATGTGAGAGATTCCTTTGTTGCGGCAATTAACTTGCAATTCATCAAAATCCTGAAACAAGATTAAAAAAACTTCAGTTTAAAAAAGAAACTATTATTATCCCAATAAACAGACTCTAAAACAGGGATACAAATAGGAAAAGAGAAGGACATATCTGACACAGAACAAGAAAATCAATTCTATAAACGAACAGAGGACTAATCAAAGGAATAGAGAATAAATTAGAAATAGAGAATGAACTGGATATAAAAACTGTAAATAGGATCAATAAGACACACACACACGCAAAAAGGGGGCGGGGGGATGAATTAGATATGATAACCGGACAGGTCTGAATGCATTTATGGCTTAGAATTGTCGAAACTCAGGAAAACTGAAATGAAACAAATCAATGATCAAGCAAGCCGTGGGCAATTAGAAAAATCCACATCATGAACCCAAGATCTTCAGGTTGGCAGGCTCCCTGTATGGGTTCTGGGGCCCCCATTGAGGGAAAAGGGGGGGGGGAAACACTGCCCCCAAACAAGCATGTCGTAAAAGTAGTTAATCAAGGGTGTATGCTTCAAAATTGGAGTGCATCTGCCTGAGAGGCAAGGAACCAACAGTCTGCACACAATAAGTCAGATTTATAAAATGGTAAAATGGATGTGTATGCAAAAGTTTTGGAACCAAAGTCTGGAAGTGGACATATAACCAGAATGTTTCTGCCAAAGTTACAGCCTGAACGTGAAGAAGAAGAAGAAAAAGAAGAAGAAAAAGAAGAAAGAAGGAAGAAGAAGGCTGGCAGGCAGAGCATATGTGCTGTGCTACTGTGCAACTGCAACTCTTAACTGCTCAATTACATGCACAAAATATGTCAACTTCCTAGTTTACATACCTCTGTTTTATCAAACAAAACGTCAGTGCGGAACCCAGCAGCCCACAGATCTCTGGCTATTGCCAGCCTTTCCTTGACCAACAGCTGGTGGCCTAAAGCACATATAATGACATCACAAGGGGACAGAGCCTTCGCCTGTGGATGAGAAGATGGGAAACAACCACATATAAACAAAGCACATTTAATGACATAACAAGGGGACAGAGCCTGCGCCTATGGATGAGAAGATGGGTAACCTCATATACACATAGCACATTTAATGACATCACAAGGGGACAAAGCCTTCTCCTGTGGATGAGAAGATGGGAAACAACCACATTTAAACAAAGCACATTTAATGGCATCACAAGGGGACAGAGCCTTCGCCTGTGGATGAGAAGATGGGAAACAACCACATATAAACAAAGCACATTTAATGACATAACAAAGGGGACAGAGCCTGCGCCTATGGATGAGAAGATGGGTAACCTCATATACACATAGCACATTTAATGACATCACAAGGGGACAAAGCCTTCTCCTGTGGATGAAGATGGGAAACAACCACATTTAAACAAAGCACATTTAATGGCATCACAAGGGGACAGAACCTTCGCCCTGTGGATGAAAAGATGGGAAACAACCACATATAAACAAAGCACATATAATGACATAAGGGTACAGAGCCTTCGCCTGTGGATGAGAAGATACGAAACCTCATATACATATAGCACATATAATGACATCACAAGGGTACAGAGCCTGCGCCTGTGGATGAGAAGATGAGAAACAACCTCATATAAACATAGCACACATAATGACATCACAAGGGTACAGAGCCTGCGCCTGTGGTTGAGAAGATGGGAAACAACCTCATATAAACATAGCACACATAATGACATCACAAGGGTACAGAGCCTGCGCCTGTGGATGAGAAGATGGGAAACAACCACATATAAACATAGCACACATAATGACATCACAAGGGTACAGAGCCTGCGCCTGTGGATGAGAAGATGGGAAACAACCACATATAAACATAGCACACACAATGACATCACATGGGAAGACAGCCTGGGTGTGTTGAGGAGAAGATAAAATTAATTACTGGGAAATATTACAGAAAATAAATCATTTTTTAAAAAGTGTCCCAATGTGGATTCCGTGGTGCCATTTTTTTAAAGGGAAAATGGACTGACACAAAAGCTATCTCGCACAGTTCATGGCTATTGATATATAGCCTTCAGTTCTCAAACCCAAGACTCTTATGCTCTCCACCAGGACTATTCAGCTAAGTTCATCCAGGGGCCAAAATGGTAAAAACAGAGATCTTCAAGGGCCAGAGTCCAAACCCTAGCAGAGAAAGATCGTTAATAAAATACAATTCGCAACAGTCTGGAACCACTTGCTAAGTCTCTGCAGTTTGGTTCAACCTGCGGGCGACTAGTTGAACAGCTTCTGCACTCGAGACACTCCCACACATACTCCCTCCCCTTCTTGAATAGCCAACGAAGAGTCGACATGCGAATAATATCAGTTGCAACTTGTTGTAAAGTCCACCCACGTTTCCCCCTCAGTGTTGAATATCTCCCAGAAACTCTTCTCACCCCCTTTTGAATTAGTCTTTCAGTGTATGGATTCTCTATCTGTTCTTTTGCAGTGTTCATCAGGTCCCAGAGAACTTTCACCACGTAAATTTAATGATGAAGTAGCTCACCGTCCAGAGGATCAACAGCAGCTAACCTATTTACCACATACATTTTATGATAAAGTAGCTGACCGTCCAGAGGAACAACAGCAGCTAAACTATCAGCCTGTTTGTTAGCTCACACACACCTGAATATTCTGGACAGAAAATCCATAATGTGCTTCTGATCCGAGTCTTATCAAGTAATTGCAAGCCACACTCTGGGTGCAGGATACCAGTTTCAGTTTTCCGAAGCAGGCTCAGTGAGTCCATTTCAATTATAATATGTCAGACTGTGCTGCTCTCAAGACATCAGAAAGCTGCCATGACTGCTTCCATCTCCATTCTCCTACTGGATGTTGTCTTAGTCTTGGTCAAGGTTTAAACTACCCTGCAATCAGGTCAACCCCATACTTGCCCCGTTCCTGTGCCAGTGCAAATCAAATAAATGTCCCTCACTGTTCCATTTGAAAAACTGGTGAATAAACAATTAGTCCCGGCACAATCCAGAAATATGCGCATGCAGTAAATACATATGGCTGTTGCTAGAAGTGCCAAACCCAGTCGGCACCTGAAATGTAGTTTGTTGTTGATAGAAGTAGTCAGGACTAAGCCTTGAGAGGCAGGGGGTAAGAAGTGTTGGTGTTGTGAGTAGTGGTTTCCCCCCTCCCCCTACTTCTGAGTGTATGGGTGATAGTATATGTGTGTTTGCATGCATGTGTAGGTATGTATGTAATGTGTGGCTGCATGTATGTGGGTGTGTGTATGTATGCATGTTTGTGGATGTGTGTATGCATTTGTAGATGTATAAGTATGTGGGTGTATGTGTGTGTATTTAGGTATGTATGCATGTATGTGTGTAAAGATGTAGGTGTATGTATTGATGTGTGTATGTATGTATGTGTGTATGTATGTTTACATGTGAGTGTAAATGTGTGGTTGTGGGTGTCTGTACATGTGATTGTATGTGTGTGTATGCATGCATGCATGTGTAGGTGTGTATGTATGGAATGTGTGTGTGCATATATGTCCATATATGTATGTGTGTGTCTTTTCTTTTCTGTTTGTGTACATATGTAGATGTATATATGTATGTATGTGTTAGGTATGTCTGTATATGAGTGTGCATGTATGAGAATGTGAGAGCATATATATATATATGTGTGTGAGTGTGTAAGATTGTGTACACATGATGTATGTATTATATTCTATAATGTATATTTTTATTCTATATCTATAACATGCATTTTAGATAACAGGCATTGGTACTCTGTAAAACGAGTGCTTAGAAGGGCCGAATGTCAGACGGGCCTGCGTGCCCAATTTGTAACCCTTTGAAAATAAAGTTTGTTTGTTCGTTCGTTCGTTCACCCTAGGTCTAGTGAATATCTGTTCATGAAAAGAGCGTCCATTGCGGTGTCAGCCTCTTGACCTAGCATAACCTCTCTCACCTCAAGACCATTGTGCGTGGCGAAGAGTCACTGCCTCCCCGAGGTAGTCCTGGTAACTGAGGGTGCGAATCCCCAGGCAAAACACAATGGATCTAGAGGAGCAAACCTCGATAATAAACCCGGTGCACCACACCGTACTGCCCCCTGTGG
Organism: Candidula unifasciata; assembly: GCA_905116865.2. NCBI lineage: Eukaryota > Metazoa > Mollusca > Gastropoda > Stylommatophora > Geomitridae > Candidula > Candidula unifasciata. The sequence continues at coordinate 438,490 of CAJHNH020001028.1, forward strand.
GAGGAAATGGAGCCGGAGGTGTGCTGAACAGTCTTAGGAATAGAAACAAGTATGCTAACCCCCCTGAATACCGGAAACTATCGTGAAGGCACAAGGACTCAAAACGTGACGATCCAGTTGCCACAACTACTCATGCTTAGGCCATGCTTAGAGCCATGAAGAGCTCAGCGAAACCAGCAGGCAATCTCATGGCGGGGAATGAGCACACTGTGAGCCCCACCTTAGCCACGTGCTAAAGGGGAAGGCAGAAACACAACCCATATTTCATTTAGAACTGGTACAGGGCATTTCTGACTGCTGCCCGGGGAGGTAGGTAATCCACAGACACCCCAGCACCACAATGCCATAAATATGTCAACAACAATAGAAGTAGTCGGCCATAAGTTGGTTATACACATGGAAAATTATTACATAATGTATTTTCCCAGCCCAGATGATGTAAACCGGCTACTGGCCATATTGAATACCTCGACTCAACCATTGCACAAGTGAAAGGCATTCCACATGAAAAACACGGCTCACTGGATGTTGTGAGGCTGTATGTGAGGCGCTGTGTTCTCAAACAGTGTCCATTTACCTTTGCAAAAAAAAATCCCACAATTTAAAAATCTCACTACGGACCTGTATATATGGTATCACCTGGGTGAGAACTTTCATTGATCAGTTCTTGCACTGCTGATTTTGTTTCACCAACTATCCATTCCCAGCATCCTCAGTACAAAATAACTATCCCTCTATGCAATGCTATATTGCTGGGAGACACTGTGATCCATTCCTCACCATGCGCTATTTTGTCAGTAGTACAAACATTTATTATTACGACTTAGGTTTGCACCATCCAAGGGGTCACCTCTTTTCAGACAATGTCCCTTGCTTTCCCCTAAAGCCTCATGCAGAAGGTGCTCCCTGTCCATTGTGACTTTAAGGTTCCTTTTTTCCCAGCAAAACCTTGTATCTTCATATATGGATGGCAATGCAAGAAGAAGGAGCAGCAGAAAAGAAGAAGAAGACACAGAAGAAGAAGAAAACAACTTTAAAGAGTTTGCAAGGTTGGGAGTGAATGAGAGAAATCTGATTACTTGCTCATCTTCTGCAATCACAGCAGCCAATCTTTCAAATGCGATACTGACCCCAACACCGTGGGGTGCGTTGTGCATGACATACTGTGGCAGAGGAGATGAAAACTTCTCAATCTGAAATTATAATGAAAATTATGTATCATATAAACTTCTTAATCTGAAATTATAAAAAAATTATGTATCATTTAAATTTATCAGTCTGAAATTATAATGAAAATTATGTATCATATAAATTTCTCAGTCTGAAATTATAATGAAAATTATGTATCATATAAATTTCTCAGTCTGAAATTATAATGAAAATTATGTGTCATATAAATTTCTCAGTCTGAAATTACAGTGAAAATTATGTATCATATATACTTCTTAATCTGAAATTATAATGAAAAATAAGTATATTGAATATACATTATGTACATTTATTACTTATATATAATATTTATTACTTATATATAATATGTATTACATATACAGACACCTTTTATAGGTGTGATAAAAGTACAGTTGTTATTTGTGCCAGGTGTACCCACACTTTCATAAACATGTAAACGCTGATGACCTTGTTCCAGTTCTTAAATAATGTTTATTTAAGAAACTCTTGATAATTGCAAAGTTAGTATGGCTTCCACCCAACATTATCGACTATTGAGTAGCCACCGATTTTATTCTTATGGTTCACAAGAACACTAATCCCAGGTAGTCACTGGCTAAATACATCAACAGTACGCTGGTATAGCTGATCACAAATCATCCTAGCAATATGAACAAAGTCATGAGAGGCTAGCGGATGCCTCTATAGCAACAATTACGTATCCTCCTGGCTACCACACTTAACTTTATAATCCGGCTACACAACAGAAACACTTGTCACCAGTATGAATAACCACCACTGTCCTCTCCACAGTTTTAAATCCAATCCATCCCAAGCGAAAAACAATTCCCACATTTTAAAAGGGCACCAAAACAAACCCATCCGTTCACTGGACTGTTCAAACTACTAACTGCCGTGTGTCGCTCTACCTGTTTGTCCAGTCCCCTTGTAACCTCCCCACTCAGTTACCCGTATCGCCCTGCGGGTCTACACACTAACTGTCTGACCAGTAACTGACCTGTCTGCTGTTATGAGTCAGTCTAGTTGTTGTTTGTGTTTCTCTCACAGTGTGTGGTAAAGTTGACTCATGACATTATATTATATAAAATTCATTACTTATATATAATATATACAGTGTAGTCTTCTTAAGGCGATCCTGGATGTGGCAAATTTCTGTTGTGAAGAACAATTTGTTTATCCGCAGTAAATTTTCATGCTTGAATGCCTATCTGGATAAGAGAAATTTCTGATAAGAAGAACAATTTCTTGGGTCCGCTTTGAGTTCTCCATATCAGGTCTGCACCGTATCATGTATATAAATATATTTCAATGTCATTACTTAGAGCCTTGGAAGCGCTGCGGCTAGATGCTCACCTGCCAGCCTAAAGCTAGTTGCCTTAAATCCACACTGTGCTGATTTCACCCCTTCAAAAATCTGGTTCCTAAGTTGATCCCGCCTAAAATGGGTACTAGGTAATGTACTGGGAACTAAAGCAACTGACTGTATCGTCTTCTGAGTGACAATTGGTCTAATATGAGTCTAGTGCCACTGGTGTAAAAAGGGCCCTTTTTTGACTGTCTTTACTGTCAGAAATGTTCCTATACATTCTTTTTCTTTTACTAGAGATTCAACCCAAAATGTGTAATTTTTTCATGGTTAATCATGTTTTGCATCTAGTTTTTTAAATTTCTTCTCACATCAAATTTTCTTAGCCGTATCCCTCCCCCCCCTTTCCTCCTAGAGAAATAATCAATTAGTTAAGATACCATTATTATAAAGGATGATCCCTGTGTGGGATCAATCCCATTAAAATGTCTATTTCATTAGGAGAAAAAAATCACACCCACTGCTCCAAATAAACATATTGTTTGTTTTGTTTTAGTATCCAGAAGCCATGGGTTGTTAACCCTTAGGCTCGGTATTATGGATATCGCAACCTTTCAGCCTTGATTCCATTGTAAATACCGTAAATCTGGGAGAAATGTGGCTTTTCTGTCTACCCCCGGGAGTGAACTCGGACCACAAGGAGTTCGTCACCCGATCATCGCGCAATCCGGTTTAGCTAACTACACTAGAGAGCAGGGCGCAGAAATAAACATAACAGGAAACTAATTAGGCTTCTGCTGAAACTGAATGTGTTGCACTGAAAGGCGTAGCATAACTGAAAACTACAACGTGACAGACCTCTTAAGCGTAAATGTAGAAAAAGAAAGAGATGAAAAACTAACTTTACTGCTTGCCATATTTTTAGGTTGGTGTAGAAAAGGGCTATTCAACTGATCACCTGAGGGCCGACAGAGGCCTTGCAAGCAATCAACTGACTTGCAAATCATACTAATTAACAATCTTTCTCTGCAGGGGGTGGGGACCTCTGGCCCGTGAAGATCCCCATTTTCAAAATTTTGGCCCTTAGGTTAACTTAGTTGAACAGCCCTGAGTCTTGAGTTTGGGAACTAAAGGCTGTATGGCAATCGGCACAAACCGTACGGGATGGAATTTTTATTTTTACCCCTGAAAGAAAACCTTTCCATCACTTTGGCGAGGATTCTTATTCTTTCTTTTTCCACGTTTGTCCAAGAGATGTAACTTGCATTGTGCCTATTTATAGCACAGCTACGATATTGTGGCTTGCACATTTAGGCTGACACAACCAATTTCATCAAGCATTTGTCCACCGGGCTAGCTTTCCCAGTTGCCGAGCATTCAAATCCAGGTCACCCAATTGGGAGCCCAGGAATGTGACCATTTGGCAAACCCTCGCTCATAAATGAAAAGTAAAATTCTAACCAGAGCAGTGACAGAAACGATATAAGGCAGTGTGACGAGGTGCTTCGCATGCTCTCCACGCATACAGCGAGCCAGGCAGGAAACCCGTGCACCAAGTGACGGCACAGGATACTTGGGGCCAGTGAGTAGACGTGGGCAGGCCCGAGCTAGACTCGTGGTCAGTCGCATCGGAGAATTCAAGGAAGTCAGTTGTCTTATTAGAAGATGTAGTTTTATTAAAGGAGATAGTTCCTATGTTGTGTGGATGACTAGTGTCAATAGTCGGTTGGAAGATATGGATGTGTGAACAATCGTCAGCGTGTATCATAGAATATGAAAGAGTAAACTGATAGCTGGTACAATGGAAAAATGATGTCGTTTGTGTGTTATAATCCCTAGACAGTAGAACGAGTGCAAGACACGGGTAAATACAACAATCTCACAAGTAGAGCTGAGGCGATCAGAGCAGTAGTGCAAACAACTTTATTACAGGCAGGGTTATTTAACTAATTTTGCCCAGGGAGACCAAAATGTTGGAAATGGTTATCGTCAGGGACTGGAGTCCCAAGCCTTAGCGTAGAAAGACCATTAAGACAATACAAGTTGTGATGATTTGCGTCCCACTTGCTAGGCCTCAGAGGGCCGCATTCGTCCCACGAGCTACTAGCTGAATAGCCATGACGTTATGTAACAAATAACAAAAACTCACCAGTTTATCATAACGACCTCCTGCAGCGATGACCTCCGTGGCAACCTTTTTCTTCTTGTGGACATCACACATGATCTGGAACATCATGCCTGAGTACTGGCTAGGGTTGTAGATTAGGCCAACCGTCACCAAAACCTGAATGGTACAGATATCCTTATCACCTTATTTTCCTGCCTTCTATCCATACGTACTTAACCAACTCGTTCTATCCTTTGCTACTGCATACAGCTCTTCCCACACTCCCTCCCGCCCCCCCCCCCCTCCCCATCTTTTTAACTACCTTCTCTAGCTCCCTTTTCCTGTGGGTTTAAATGCAACAACATTCTAGTTAAGTTGTTCTCAACGTGTGTTTTATCTAATGCCAGCATCTTTTCTTCACCTCTTGGTCCACTGGAACTTGTTTAGTTCTCTGCTGAAGCTCAACATTAGTGATTCTTTCATACCATTTAATTCCCTCTATTTTTCCGGGGCACTAGTTAATGAATGTTTTTAGTTTATTAGTTACTGTTTGATTTGTTCTCCATGTTTCGGTTCCACACAGCAGTAATGTTTTGACTTTAGAATGAACAATTTTAACAAGAAAAGAAAATGTTAACTGCCATTACTGCCTGTGTTAACAACTTGTGTGGTGTACAAGTCACATAAACAAGGGGGTGGGCGTGTGTTTACGCTGTTTTTTACTTTTCTTTGGTTGGTAGGACATCATTCTTAGCAAAATATGATAGCCCGGCTCTCTAGCGAAGTTGGTTAAACCTGACTTTCGCGGCGGCCTGGTGACGAACTCCTTGTGGTCTGGGTTCACTCCCGGTGGTAGGCAGAAAAGCCACATTTCTCCCAGATTAACGGTACCTATAATGGAATCAAGGCCGAAGGGTTGCGATATCCATAGTACCGAGCCAAAGGGTTTACAACTCATGGTTTCTGGATACTTAAAAAAAAAAAAAGCAAAATATGATATTTAATTTTACTGAAAAAAAAAAAAAAAACAATTCTGTTAAATGTGCTATCTGATTCCTTTCTTTCTGTCGTCCTTCTGCATAATGCAAGTCATAAGGACACTGACCGAAGCAATATAACAATTAGAGTTAGTTGCATATCCTTTATGGGATGGTGCAGAACCAACCCCAGCATTTTTGGCAGTTTGTGATTTCACTAGGCAATTTTATGGTTCAGTGGCTTGCAAATGCTTTCAGAAGAGTCGGCTCTTGATATCAGTCAAAACTAATAAAAGGCAGTCTTCTGACAAATTGCTCGCAGCTGGGATAGATCCGGCAGCCTGGAATTATGAAGCGCGTTCACAGCCTTTATACCACAGACACCAACATATGCAGCATTACACGTGCATTTAAACTGGTAAATACAATTAGATTTGGCGTATGTCGACACTGGTTTTTTTTACTGGTGGCGTAGGGATTACAGTGGTTTAGTGGGGGCACACTGATTACGGTGGTTTTAAATCTGACAACAGGCAAGACCGTGTAAACAGTTTGACTGACAGTTGTTTTGAGCCGGTTATATAAACGCTGCATATGTCATCTGCTGAAAAAGTTAGAGAGACATAATGTTGTTTTTTTTGGCACCGACATTTCTATGGTAATTGATTTGGACAGCTGGCAATTGCGCTTGAAAAAACTGCCTAGATAGCATTAGAAAGCAGTGTTGTTTAAGTGTTTCAAATTCTGTTTGTAGCATGTCGCTGGAACAAATCTTTCTAGCATGGTTGAATAATGTCACATTAGGCCATGCTTGTATTGCATGGATGCAAAACTGTCGAAACAGATGTTTTATAGATCAATTGCACTCACTGTGTAACGAGATCAACAAAAAAAAACCAACCAATTTTACTCTACAGGATATTACTTAGCATTCATTTTAGGCTGGGCTGATCTGGCAGACAAGGTCAATTTTACAATGGCAAAAAATTTTTTTTTAACCACATGGATTTGAACCAAAGATTTCTGGTCCAGTATTTTAGCAATAGTAAGCATTTTAAAAAGTCTATGGCCAACAGCGAACAGAAATTACTGTCAAATTTGTTAGTACATGCATCTTTCCTGTGGCAACATATAGATGTGAGTCTAGTATAACTGTATTAAATGAGAAATCTGAGGTTTCTTAATTTAACTATACATAAAAATTCTTAGAATACTATGAGTCGTGAAGAAAAGTACGAGCACTACATAAGATTAGAACATGGACAAAACTGGGTGATGAATAGAACAATAAAGGAAGGCATTGTCCCCATATGGTTTCCAGGGCCCAGTGTCAGTGGAACAAACAGACCCCCCAGCAAGCATGTTGTAAAATGCAACTGATTGTTTTATTACACTTTGAATAAAGAGGCCACACTTTATATGGCATTTCTGATTTTGTTGTAACCAGACCCAACAATGTAGATTTTTTGATCTTTTGACTTTTCTTTGGTTGGTAGGACATCATTCTTAGCAAAATATGATATTTAATTTTACTGAAAAAAAAAAAAAAAAAAACAATTCTGTTAAATGTACTATGTGATTCCTTGAAGAGTACCTGAAGTCGAAGTCCCAAACTTGTGGCATAAGACAAGATGTTCTCTATATCATGCAAACCACTTTTTGCCAGGGAACTTGCCTGTTGAGCAATTGTTTTTAAAAATGTAAAATTAATATAAAAATTCTCACATCTTAACAACTAGAATACTATATAATCTCATTCTTCTTCTTCTTCTTGCCTTTTATCCCTTATGCAGAGCTTTTCAAACATTTCATGTTTATGACACTTTTCAGACAACACAATTTTGTGTCAGTAATTCAGTCTACTAGCAAACCAGAGGTTACACCAGCACCTTATAAGAGATATGGAAACACCTTCAGGTGTAAGTCCTTCGCACTTCAGCTGACATACTATCTGTTCCAACACTAAGGTTTGGAAAGCTCTTCCCTATTGGGACACAGACCCTCAACCAACCTCAAGAATCTCCAGCATGTCCTCTTCACAGTGTTCATATCTTATGCTACATGTGCTTGTAGATCTCCCTGAATCTCTTGTGTCCAATAAGTTCCAGTACAAGTTGGCTTTCTCCTAACTGCTTCACAATTCATTTACAAGATCTTCCCCGCTGCATGGCTGGCTAGGTCATTCTTGCTTCCATTTTAGACTTGATCTTATTTAGTGGACTTCTGCAGCTGAAGCTTCTTATGTGATAGAGTAGCTGACTCTTCTTACAACATTCTAGCTAGGTTGCAGCATCACCATTCCTTGCTTTCCTTAGGGACAATATAACTATTCCTATATTTCCCTAAGGGACAACATTACTATTACTCGATTCCCCTAAGGGTTATGGTAACACTAGGTTCAAACCCTACCTTTAGTTGTCTCTTATGTCATGCTTGGTAGGGTGCACTGTTAGTATACTTGGTCCTGGTTATACACAGGTGGAGCAAAACATTCTTATGTGCTTTATCCCTAAATGGAGCATAGGCTCTCAACCAACTCCTGCTAGCTTGCCACATCCCTTGCTATTGCATCCAGCTCATCCCATGCTCTCTCCCTATCCTTTTTAATCTCCCCTGTAGCTCCGTTCTCTATGTGTTTTTTTTGGTCGGCCTTTTATTTTCCTGCCCCCGTGGGTTTTAGTGCAAAGGTAATCTAGTTATATTATTCATAGGTTTTCTCAACGTGTGACCTATCCAATGCCAGTGCCTTTTCTTCACCTCAGTAACACATCAGAAAACATAGAGTAGTAAAACATAATGCTTACTGGACCCAAGGTCTTGGTGATGCATCTAAGGATACTAGTGACTTTACTCAGTTGACCTTCAGTGTCCATTAGAAAGTTCAGCAGTGAGGACATCTGTTCGGTCATCTTTAGTTTCAGATCTGCCTCAAGCACCGCTGGCCTCTTGCTTTTGTTCATCTGGAAATGGAGATGTAGGTGACAGCGCTCAGGCCTAGAACTGACTGTACAAAGAATTAGTGTAATTTAATGCATGGGGAGGCAGGCCTATGGGAGACTTTATTGTAGGTTCAAGGGACAGACTGCTGTAGACAGGTTCAATTGAGAGATTGCTGAAGGCATGTTTGTGGGAGAGACTGATGTAGACAGGTTCACGGAAGAGACTAATGTAGACAAGTTCATAGGAGAGACTGATGTATTCAGGTTACTGTAGACAGGTTCAAGTGAGAGACTGCTCTCGACAGATTCATAGCAGAGATTAAAGTAGACAGGTTCATGGGAGAGATTAATGTAACAGGTTCATTTGAGAGATATGTATACAGGCTGTTGTAGACATGTTCAAGTGAGATACTGCTGTTGACAGGTTCATAGGAGAGACTGATGTAGACAGGTTCATGGAAGAGATTAATGTAGACATGTTCATGGAAGAGATAGTAAATATGTTGCTGCAGACAGGTTTATGGAAGAGATAGTAAATATGTTGCTGCAGACAGGTTCATGGAAGAGATAGTAAATATGTTGCTGCAGACAGGTTCATGGAAAATACTGTTGTGGATGGGTTTATGGGAGATATTGTTGCAGATAGTTTCATGGGAGAGACTGTTGTAAACAGGTTCGGGCTGTTATAGACACTAACAGTTGAGATGCTGTAGATTGCTGTGCATTGATTTGGCAAAGAAAAGAGTGACCACCATTCGGAGGCAATGGCAAACTACTAAATGTTTAATAAAATCTCTATGTTATCCCCATAATACATTGTTGGAACAGTGCTGTTACTCCTGTATTTAAAAATATATAGTGAGGCATGCATCTCTTCTATGCACACTGAGTGTAAAACTGCCTAGTAAAACCATACACAGCCAACAAAGGTCGGTGTTGGTGTGCAACAAAGGCCGGGGTTGGCGTGAAACAAATGCCAGGGTTGGTGTGCAACAAATGCCATGGTTGGTATGCAACAAATGCCGGGGATGGTATGCAACAAATGCTTTCGCTGGTGAGAACAAATGCTGGGGTTGGTGTGCAACAAAGGCTGGGGTTGGTGCGCAACAAAGGCCGAGGTTGGTGTCCAACAAATGCTGGCAATGGTGTGCAACAAATGCCGGGGTTGGTGTGCAACAAATGCTTAGGTTGGTGTGCATAGCCTGTAAAGAATATTAACTAAGCTTTTTTTTTTTAAAGGAAAGGGGGTTGGTGTGCAACAAATGCTTTCGCTGATGCAACAAATGCTTGGGTTGGTGTGCAACAAATGCTGGGGTTGGTGTGCAACAAAGGCTGGGGTTGGTGTGCAACAAATGCCGGGGTTGGTGTGCAACAAATGCCGAGGTTGGTGTCCAACAAATGCTGGCAATAGTGTGCAACAAATGCCAGGGTTGGTGCGCAACAAATGCTGAGGTTGGTGTGCATAGCCTGTAAAGAATACCAACTAAGCATTTTTTTTAACTAAAGGGGGTTGGTGTGCAACAAATGCTTTCACTGGTGCAACATATGCTGGGGTTGGTGTGCAACAAATGCTGGGGTTGGTGTGCAACAAATGCTGGGGTTGGTGTGCAACAAATGCTGGGGTTGGTGTGCAACAAATGCTGGGGTTGGTGCGCAACAAATGCCGGGGTTGGTGTGCAACAAATGCCGGGGTTGGTGCGCAACAAATGCCGGGGTTGGGGTGCAACAAATGCTGGGGTTGGGGTGCAACAAATGCTGGGGTTGGTGTGCAACAAATGCCGGGGTTGGTGTCCAACAAACGCTGGCGATGGTGTGCAACAAATGCAGGGTCGGTGTGCAACAAATGCTGAGGTTGGTGCGCAACAAATGCTGAGGTTGGTGTGCATAGCCCGTAAAGAATACCAACTAAGCTTCTTTTTTAACTAAAGAATTGTGAAAAGGACAATTTTACAAACTACAATAAAACCTTGTTAATATGAACTGGCTTTTGAACAATACTTGGTTAACATTAGCCACAATTTTGTGCCAGCAGGGATATGACTCCCCTGTGGGCACAAACTTTCAAAACATGAACTCTTGATACTTCAGTCCCTTGAAATTTGTGTTAACAAGGTTTTACTGTACCCAGATTGAATGGCAAACTTACATCACTATCTGACAGCAACAGCAGCGCCCTGGCGTGGTAGATCTCTGGTATCCCACAGTGCAATAGTACAGCCCTCAGCACCGACATGTGGTTGATTCTCACGTAGTAATTTCTGGCCTTACAAATATACAAATAATAGAATAAACAGGATTGGAGAGAGCAAAACTGCTTTTCCACTGCTGATATTTTCTATGCCAAGATAACAGGTTGTCAAGAATCTTTTCTCCCTGACTTCTTAACCTCTTTATATAAAAAAAAAAATCTACCCCCCAAATAAACATGATGCAAAAAGTCGGAGTGCATCTGCCTAAGGATAAGACCCAACAGTCTGCATACACATCAGTCAAATCTGTAAAACTGATGTCCATAACTTTCTGCCGGAGTTTACAGTCAGTAAATGCTAAGAAGAGGAAGAAGGTAAATATATTCTGGGGTTGCAATTTGTTCCAGCTTTTCTCTTCTCACAGTATATCATTTGCACAGCAGCTTAAAAGAAACTTTGATGTCACAATGGGTGTTATAAAGCCTTTTGGTTTCTCAGAAAACCCGCCTAAATGCAGTTTTTAGATAATATATTTATATCCTGATCTACTAAGCGCTATGCAGGTGCAAACAGAACCAATGGTGTTTAACTTCACTTTTTGAGATCACGCCACTATAGAAATGCAGATTAGCTGGCATTTACAAGGAAAAGTTTCACAACTTGAAGTACCGAGATTTAGACTTCTCTGGACAAAAGGGTTATGAAATCAAACTGCAGATTTACTATGTTGGTTTGGTCTGAAAAGGATCACTTTCAATGCAGACACAGGCAACTCTAAAAGTGCCCCAGTCTGAGATGAAACCACATGCATTATGTGCACAACCTGACCTTAAAATGTGTTAAGAGAGGAAGAAGCAAAGAAGAATAGGAAAAAGACAAGCAAGAAAAAAGAAGGAAGATAAAAAAGAAGAATGAATCTGTGCATATCAGCACTTGCAACACTAAGCCACATTAAATTAGGAATATAAAGGCACAAAATATACATACCTGAAGAGCTGGAAACTTGTCAATGATTTCTTGCATAATACTCAGGACCTCAGCATCTGGTATTAGGCTGAAAAATAAAACTTTCCAAGTAAATGATTCTCAGTCTTAACTAAAGAAGCTTTGCATGTTGTTTGGTCCCCTTAAACCTTTCGCCCCATAAGCTGCATACCTGGCATATCAGTAGGATACTCAATCCCGTAAATACAAGGTTCGACAATTAAGTAATGAGATTGATTTTATTAGGGATAAGACAAAAATGCCAACTATGATTCACAGCATGGAATCCAAAGAGGCAACTTTTGTTTATGATCTGGCAACTTTTCATCGCCGCCCGAAAAGCAGAGAAAAAAAAAGCCACCATTTTGTTAACCTAGTCAGAGATGCATTGTTACGTAATCAGCATAAAGTAAAAAAAAAAAAAAAAAAGCTCACATTAAATTCTGTTTAAAACTCAAAAGAAGTGCTACTGAGGCAGTTGAATTGATGCGATAAGTTTATGGGGATAACTGTTTATCTCGTGCACAGATTTTCAGCTGGTATTCACTATTCAAAAGTCATGTGGAAATGATCATTAATGCAACTAGACCTGGATGCCCAATTTCTGTTCGTAATGAGGAACTCATTGCACAATTCTGAGAACGGATACAAGAAGATCGTTGTTCGACTGTGAGGATGATGGTAGATGAATTTGGTGTTAATACAGAGACTTTTCGTAAAATTTTAGTGCAAGATTTGGGCAAGAAAAAGGTTGCTTGTCGGTTTGTATTCAACACCTGGCAATTTGTTTCTTCTTCATGACAATGTACCGGCTCAAAGGGCGGTCGTTATACTTGAATTTTTTACCCCAAAACAAGCACATGTTCTCAACCACCCACATTACTCCCCTGTGAATATTTTTTCAATTCCAAAATTAAAGTTGCCACTGAAAGGAAGCTTCTTTGATGATACTGATGACATCCAAAGGGCTGTAACATTGACTTTAAGGCCATAACAACAGAAGAACTACAGAGGTTGTTCCAGTGTTTGTTAGATGGTGCCACTTGCTGTATCAATGCACAAGGGGCTTACTTTGAATAAAATACAGGTTATATCTTCAACTGTTGATTAATTTAATTTTATGGAATTAGTCTCATTACTTAATTGTTGGACCTTGTACTTCTTACCTGGCGCCGGCTGCAGTTAATGAGAGGCCTAGCTAACACCATTGGTTGTGTTTGCACTTGTGCAGCATTCTAGAAGGCTGGATACTAAAAACAGCATTTAGCCTTAGTGTTAAAAGAACATGGTATGAGCCATCTGATACATTTAAGGCTCCGGAGAATGTATTCCGTGTAATGCCTCAATCCGTTCATGTTTACTGATTATGTCCTTACTTACTAAAAAAAACAACCAAAAAAATCAACACATATAAATAATAATAAACAAATTTATTAGTGACCTGTGTAACATTGTTTTTTTTGTTTGTTTGAAAGATTTCCCCCTGGAAATTCCCGGGTTCATGACCCTCTCTTAAAGTGTTTACAGTACAGTAGATTACCATTCATATTAACAGCCCAAAGATCAACAGTCTCTTGGATTCAAATACCTGGAGGATTTTTAAAATTTGTTTTACACAGGGTGAGAAATTTGACATAAGGTCTGAAATAAGATGCCAGAAAGCTTACACCATAATTTATGAGCTTTCACCGCTGCCCAAACATACAAGTATCGACATGGAAATTAACTGAATGATCGATATAATTTTTACACCAATTTTTTTTTTTTTTTACCAACTTATGACCCGGTGGAAAACAGGAGAAATCACACTATGAGTAGAGATGCATGAGAAGACTCAACACAACTGGAACAGACAGTAAAATACCATTCTCCATGTCTAAAGGCTTATAGTCTTGATCTATTTAAATAGGCCACTCAGTACTCTGTGTGTGATGTGGTCACATAATGCTGCCTGCCTTTACTTCCCAGGACTTTACCTGGTACCCATTTTAGACTAGGTCAAAAGAAGAGACAAGTTGAGAAATAATGACATCCAAGAAATGGTAGGAGCAACACCAGATAATGATTACATAAACAGAGAATAAGGTGGTTCAGTCATGTTTTGGTCATCTAATGAGAAAGAAACTTGCAAAACCTTATCCTGTCTACAACTGTGGAATAATGGAACTAAGAAAACTTAGGGGACCAGGTCAAAACAAGTCTATACATCACAAGTAAGCAGCCATTTACAAAACAGCAAATACGGAATTTACGCTACATGTAAACGTACATCACCAAGCGAGCAGTCATTACATTGATTTTACTGATTTAAGATTCTACACCACAGTATACTGGTGTAAAAAAAAGTATTTTAGGATCCTCGCTGGTGCTACGGAGTTCATGCACTGCACTGAGATTCTTCAGAGTCAGGCTTGAGTCAGAAGTAGAACAGAGCACGTATGTGTTACTTTTCTTGTGCCATTTGTGCCATGATGTTGATCCGTCGTCTAAACCCATACATTCTCCGTATTCCACAGCATATGTCTTGAGGTGTAGATGTTAACAGCCCCCACAGCACGTTGATTATACATGTGTTATTCTCTTCCTCTCTTGCCTGATCTACACCGAATTCCTCGTTCACATATTCTTACACATATTACTTCATCTAACCTTGTGTCTTCTTTCAGCACATGATCATAAATGGTCTTCAGAATGTCTCCTTTGCTTATTAAGAATGATCCTGTACCTATTGCTTTTGTGGCCAGAAAATCTGCTCTTTCATTCCCTTGCACTCCTGCATATCCCGGAGAGTATATCCATGTGAGTCCCTGTTATGTTGATGTGCTGATGCTCAGTATCCACTCCTGCCACATTTGTCTGTTTAGAACCTCCCTCAAATGTCACTACACAAAAACAAATATGTTTACAGACAGTACACATAAGCAGACATTCTACTTAAACAAAACACAGAATACATGCAGGCTAATGTTACCTGCTGGATGGAGTGATGATATCAAACGCACACTCTGTCAACTCTTTGGGGTGAACGTTGTACAGCACATTGTAATAATGCTTGTCCCTGAACACTTTTTCTATTGCGAAACGCTTCATGGACTGGACATTGCTTCTGCCAACAAAGCGAGCAAATGGAACCTGCAGCAGCGACAAAACAAAACCTCAAAGTTAAAAATAATTCCTCCCATTCAGATTGTATCAAGAAAGTAATAAAGTAACTCCATTTGCATAACAGGAGCTGGTAGTAATCTTTGTTTTTGTGTGTGGTGTCATTTTGTAAAGATGAACTACATTTTGTTTTCCAACCGTTTTAATTTCCACAACTTCTTCAGTAGAACTCACCTAATTTATATATCAAATTATATCATGTAAGTTCCCTGTGTGGGTTCCGGGGCCCTATTATAGGGAAAACAAGAATAGACCCATTGCCTACCCAAAAGCATGTTGTAAGAGTCGACTAATTGGGAGCTTCCTTTGAAGTCGGAGTACATCTGCCTGAGAGGCAAGGAACCAGCAGTCTGCATTCAAATAAGTCAGATCTGTAAAACAGATGCACACACAACACTCAGGTTCTGGAACAGGACTGCAGTCCAGAAGTGGATGAACAACCAGAACTTTCTGCCAGAATTTACAGCGGGTGAACGCAAAGAAGAAGAAGAAGAGGACTAAAGTTCAGAAGTAGGCGAATACTCAGAACTTTCCACCGGAGTTTACAGCTGGTGAACAAAAAACAAAAAAAATCATGTAAGTAATTAAGTAGTCTTTTCAAAATAAATATCTAAGGAGAACCCAGTGAAAATTTTGGGTAGACAAGATCAAAAATGAAGAACCTAGGAGGACAACAAAATGTTCTAAATAACAAACGTTATCAAGGGAAGAAGGTGGAAATGGCTTGGACATGTTTGCAGAATGCCCCGTGACACTCTGGCAATGACAGCTCTCTGATGGACGGCAGATGAAAGTGATATATATCTTAAGATTTAAGGTCAAGATAAAGAAGCATACCTTAAGATTCTGGGTGAAGACAGTGCTACATACTGTGAGGTTTAAGATAGAGAATGTGACAAATATTTTTAGATTTAGGGGGAAAACAAGTGATACACATCAAAAGATCTATGTTCCCTGCGTCCCGGGTGTTACATAACCAGAGATCCAGGGAAAAGAAATGTATTACATATCCTGAGATCCAGTGTAAAGTAAGTGTTGCATATGCTGAGAATCAGGGTGAAGTGATACATTGAAATGATACATTCAATGAGATATCGGGTCAAGTGATACACACCCTAAGACATACAGTCAAGTGATAAATGCCCTGAGATATCAGGTCAAGTGATACATACCCTGAGATGTAGGGTAAAGTGATACACACCCTGCGATCTAGGGTCAAGTGATACATACCTTGAGATATCGGGTCAAGTGATAAACACCCTGTGATCTAGGGTCAAGCGATACATACCCTGAGATCTAGGGTAAAGTAAGTGCTGCATACCCAGAGAACTAGGCTGAAGTTATTTATTTACTAATATCTACGATAAAGCGATACATACCCTGCAATTTAGGATAAAGTGATACATACCCTGTGATCTAGGCTAAAGTGATACATACCCTGAGATCTAGGGTAAAGAGATACCCTGCGATCTAGTGTAAAGTGACACATACCCTGAGATCTAGTGGTACTGAGACTATGCCACCTCTCTGGTCCATGAGTCTAACCAGCTGCTCATTGTTGTCATAGACACCACACTTGGGCAAAAACAGAGGTAAGCGTATCTGAACGGCTCCATGGTTGGTGAAGACTTTGCAGATGGTATGGTTCACCTGCTGGTACACCAATGCTGTTTTCAGTGGGTTCATACCCTGGAAGAAAGAAAAACCACAAAAACTGTTGGGCAGTTCTGTAACAAGTCAACAGGGTACCTGATTGGTTAATACAGGCATAGCTATAGGAACACTTACTGAAAATATTCTGGAAACCACTTATAAATTAACTCCAATGGAAGATGCGATGTTAGGTGAAAGAACATGTGTAATCTTGTATGAATTGGAATTTCGTGTGGCTACAGAAAATAAAACATATGTACAACAGCTGTGCTACTGGAACATCTACACCTTAAGACATTTGTGGCAGGAGACAGAGCATCTATGGTATATCAGGTATGCTATGATGCTAATTCTTAAATCAGTAATCAGCGAATGATCACCAACTGTTATGGATTGATAGAGTGAGGAAAGTAATTCAATTAAAAATGGGAGCAGACAAGTAACCAAACTGACCATGACAATAATCTAAATCTATGGTATGTCAGGTATGCTATGATGCTAATTCTTAAATCAGTAATCAGTGAATGATCACCAACTGTTATGGATTGATAGTGTGAGGAAAGTAATTCAATTAAAAATGGGAACAGACAAGTAACCAAACTGACCATGACAATAATCTAAATTGCTTTAATGAGAGGGTAAAAGGTTAATTAAACTTGGAATGATCTAGAAGATTCAGTCTTGTTGAGAAAGCCGGGTCATATGGTGTTTGAAGAATGAGAAGTGAGTGAATCTGCAGAGAAAGGGAATGTTAGAACAAGCAGCCAACTGGGGAAAAAAAACCTGACTACCTAGTTCCGTAAGAATAGCTGAATGGACATTTGTGGCGAGACGAGTGTTTTCTGCTCAAGTGTACGTCTGCTAGATTTATGTTTGGAAGTGCTGTATATGGTCATCTTGTGAAGAAAACAGTAGATTGATGTCTTGTATATGGCCGATCTGGTTGTCTTAGATGTTTAAACATCTGGTGCAATGAAGGAGGAAACAATTGTTGGTACAAACATTTTGTATCTGATAAGTGGTGTGGCATTTCCAACGTTCCATGTTCAAAATGTGGATAACTATTTGTCAGTGTGCCTAAGAAGGCTGCATGTGACTAGCGCCTGAGATAGTCGTTGCACCATGATGCTATTTCAATGATTGGATACAAACTGAGTCTATTTTCTGCTTGTGATAACATCTTTTTTTCTTATTTTTTAGAGCTTTTTAGTTGGCCATATGTCAAAATACACTTCTTTTTGCAGTGAGGTACTATCACTATCAGGAGGTGACAGGTTCAATTCCTGGTGTGGTCACATCTGCCTTCATAACTTGTATGTTATCTAGTGTGTCCTCATGTTTGTACTTAATGTTTCTGTATCTATGAGTGTCAGAAAATACACATTCAGATTTGTTTTTCATACTCTTTCAACTCAAACCCAGAACACATGATAACATATGGGAAGTGGAGAGGCTTAGAGTGTGCATGTCATGTTTGTCTTCTTAACATTCACCTTCTGTAAACTCCAATGGAAAGTTCTGGTTGTTTGTCCACTTCTGGGCTTTAGATTATCTTTCCGAACTTGAGTTTTGCATGCATATTTTTTTTCAACGGATCTGGCTTATTTGGTACACAGACTGTTGGTTCACTTGCTTCAGATGCACTCTGACTTCGAAGAAAATTCTAAATCGTCGCCTTTTATGGCATGCTCAATGGGGGGCAATGGGTCTATTCTTATTTCCTTCCCCCCCACAACAGGGCCTCGGAACCCACACAGAAATGTCTTGCTCTAATTTGAAATGACCATGCATGAATCCCAAAAACGTTCATATATGAACAAAGAAAAATATTCTCCAAAACCATGTTTTCCTGTAGAGAATTTAAATAATTTAAATTGTGGGTGTATCATTTATATTTCTCAATCATGCTTTGATTTGATCTTTCGTACCAAAAGAGTTAAGGTCAAGTGATTAATACTCTACAGTACAAAGACTTTGTGACAGAAAGTGTTTAATTAGTAACAGCTATTTGAGGATGAAAGAGTTAATCTATTATAGATCATTAGTAAAGTTATAATAAATTGAGTTATCACAAAGTTATCATAAATAAAGTTATCATAAACAAAGTTATCATAAACAAAGTTATCATAAACAAAGTTATCACAAACAAAGTTATCACAAATAAAGTTATCACAAACAAAGTTATCATAAACAAAGTTATCATAAACAAAGTTATCATAAATAAAGTTATCATAAACAAAGTTATCATAAACAAAGTTATCATAAACAAAGTTATCATAAACAAAGTTATCATAAACAAAGTTATCATAAACAAAGTTATCATAAACAAAGTTATCATAAACAAAGTTATCATAAACAAAGTTATCATAAACAAAGTTATCATAAACAAAGTTATCATAAACAAAGTTATCTAAACTTTTGCTACAAACTGCCAATTACTGCCTTTATGATACCACTTTTACTGTGCAGGCAGGGGAGTCTCTGAGCCTGAGGACTTACGGCCGCATGGCTAGTGCTGTCGCCACGACTGTGCAGGCAGGGGAGTCTCTGAGCCTGAGGACTTACGACCGCATGGCTAGTGCTGTCGCCACGACTGTGCAGGTGAGGATTTTAAATTGCTCCCGACAGAAAAAATCCCCAGCCTTACAGAGGATTTGAACCTGGGTTTCCTACTGGAGAGGTCAGCGTTCTAACCGTTCGGGCAGCTCCTCCTCTTTGTTGTAACCAACCAAGAAATAGTTTTCAGTGTTATGGAACTATTTTAATGTAACCGAACAAGGTTTTCAGTGTTACAAAAAATAAAAATATATGTTATGTTTGTTAACAATGAGTGTAATGTTTTTTAAACAATCAATCATTGTTGCAAAACTATCAATGTTACACAAATTCCAATAATCACTACCTTTACATAAATGTTACAAAGTTCTACAATAATACTAAAATAAAAATATTACTTAATTATTCAACACTCAACCAATCTTTCAAATATTTACAATGTTACATAAATTCCAATAATCACTCACAATACTAGAAAGATAACAATGTTACTAATTGTTTAACAATAGACATTTATTGCAAAATTTAAAATGTTACAAAAATTTCCATAATCAAACAATGCAAAATACATAAAATGTTACACATAAATGCTGCATTATATTCAAAGATAATATTACATAATGTTAAACTATTATTACAAAATTAACAATGTTACATTTAATCAATAAGTGTCACAAATTTATAGATGTTAAGAGTTTCCTAATAATACACACACAAAAACAATGTTACATAACTGTTCAACAATCAACCATTTAAAAAAAAATTAACAATGTTATAAAAATTTCAATAATTTACCATTGTTACAAACATCTACACATAAGTGTTACAGAGATTTAACAATACTATAAATTTAACAATGTGACATAATGGTTTGAAACTCAAGAGTTACTGCATAACTGACAATGTTACACAGTTGTTCAACAGCGAACCCTTGTTACTAAGTCGTAGGTGTGATATATGTTACCACTAGTTTCTGAGCCGAAGCAGTAGCTCTCCTACGCACAACTGGACAGTTCAAGAGCTCCTTTTCAGGCGACTCAACTGCCTTGTTTGAACAAATGAAGAAGCAAACATACACATTAATGCCACAAATTACCCGAATGGATGCAACTGATTTTCATAGAGTAGAGAATAAGCAAATGGTTTGCCCACTTAGAGAGAATGCCTTGTGACACCATACCATACAAAGCATACATGGAAAGAGAAGAAGGACGTAGAGCACGGGGTAGACCAAGAACAAGATGGAAGGATAACATCAGAGAAACTCTACAACAGCATGATGAGCCTATGGTCGAGGCAGCCAGAAGAGCTAGAAACAGAACCTTATATCTCCCTCGACACCCACAGCGGTAAAAGAGGAAGTGAAGAAGAAGAAGAAGAAGAAGAAGAGAATAGGGTAACCTAATGAAAATAGATCTGATGATGCCTGCAGAAAAAGCGTATACAGCATGAAAATGGAAACTTCAAGAGGCAGAGGGAGACCTAGAAGAAGAGGGGTCTGAAGAGGTCACTGACAGCCACAACATCACAGCATAACAAGTAACCGAAAGCACCTTGGCTCAAACAAACATCACCGGGAAGGACAACCTTACTTGCTTAGTCGCTCCTCTTCTACCTTGGGGTGTAGAGGTTTGCCAGAGAGATCGCCACACATCTCTATTAGCAGTTTTCTTTCTGGCTTTGTACCATTCCAGTCCTCTGTCAGTTAGGGACTGTCAGATGTTGTCTTCCCAGGGGCCCCTGGGTTGCCCTGGCGGTCTTGTTCCCTGGTTCTTAGCCTCCCATGGTGGCTGATTTTCTCCAAACCATCATAACTTTGACTGATTTACTCGGGTTTGTAAGGGCTGGGTATCAAGATCTTGACGTATTGTCTGATTGCAGACTTTGTCCTGTCTTGTCACTTGGACCACTAAAGCCTGAAGCTGGCTTCTGTGAGCTGTTGTCATTGCCCTGGCTCAAATACATATCACTAGGAAGGACAACCAGGGCAACAAACGCTTGCTGAAGTCAGATGTGTTGGCCAAGAGGCGCAAATATCGCCACCATGTTGTAAATGGGCAAATGCATTTACATCTTCAGATGAATGCAGAAGAAGAAGAAAGAAATACTTATCATCTGTTGAACAGTTACGGCTAGCAGCACAAAGCAGAAACTAACCACAGAAGAAAGAAATACTTATCATCTGTTGAACAGTTACGGCTAGCAGCACAAAGCAGAAACTAACCACAGAAGAAAGAAATACTTATCATCTGTTGAACAGTTACGGCTAGCAGCACAAAGCAGAAACTAACCACAGAAGAAAGAAGAGAAAGGGTACACAGGATCATCTAATGTCCTGTCAACCCTTTCTTTCCCTTTCACAAATGATTTCATCCGTATTTGTTATTACTATTTTTAATAAACACAGCACAGCCAATAGCATTCATTATATTATATGTCTTATAAACAGGTCACACCAGACAAGTTGAAAAAGTGACATTTACAGGAAATGTCCTAGCTTTATGTGTCGGTATTACAGTTTTTTTTTGGGGGGGGGGGGGGGGGGGGGAAGCATGGTTAATCGCCTCTTATGCTTCAGAGGGTAAGGTATTTCCACTCTTTGCTTCTCCTAATGATCCTAATGACATAAAGGCTATCTATATTAGTAAGCAAAGAGTCATGTCTTTGTCCTACCGGACACAAACTATTTGGCCTATATTGGCTACATGTGCATTCAAAGTTCTGAGTTAGGAACCAAAATCACAGCACTCTGGACATTTCCATAAGCACTCACTCCCCATCTTTAGCAGTCAGTGAAGAATGAAGAGTGCCTATGGTACCAGTATGATTATATCATGCTCTGGCGAAGGCTGGGATTTTTTCACGTGGACCTCTAGCAATTTCCCCTGGTCTCTGGGTAGTAAGATCGGACACCCATGTGTATTGTTGCACACGTAAAAAAATACCTTGGCAGTTGAAAATTGAAAAGAGTAGCCTAATGGCACTGCCTGGGCAAAATTTGGAGTTAAAAATCTACCTAAATAATTTCAGGATCCTCGCGTGTGCAATGGAGTTCTTGAGACTCAGTCTTGAGTTAGAAGTAGAAGGAGCACTTCTGGGTTACTACCCTTGTCCCATGATGCTGATCCTATGAATAAGCATAAACCTAGAGTTTTGGCCAAATCCTCTAAAAATAAACTTAGTTTATTTTTCCACTTCCCACTGCAGCATTCTCTTCGGTATGTATTCAAGCTAAAAATAATACTGAAAGGTAATTCAACACAACAAGGTAGAAAAGGAAAGATTATAATAATACACACTACCTCATAAATGTCATGGTCGTAGGTCAAATCCTGGACCGAAGATGTGTTCTGGTTGAAGATGGCGTTCAGCATGTATCTGTAAGAAGTTGACTGCGGGTTGCAGATTGTTGACCGTAGAATCTCGCTGAGTTCTGTCTCCTGCATGATTGGGGGAGGCAGCAGATCGGAACTGAGTAACTCTTTTGATGTGGGTCGCTGGGCTGGGTCATGGTTGAGTAGCCATCGTATGATCTGGGCCTGGAAATAAAATATTAGCAAAAAAACACATGAAATCAGTGTGCCAGATGGGAACACAAGGGAAGCAGATAAGAGCAACACTCTGGAAGTAATAAGAGAGAAAACTGCCCTGGAAATCCTTTGGGGAAAAAGGGAGAACTTGCTCATAAACAGCATCCTGTCCCTAAAGCTGAGGTACTAGTTATGGCCATGTTAAATGTCAGGACAGCCTGGAAGAATGGAGATGTTAAATGTCAGGACAGCCAGGAAGAATGGAGATATTAAATGTCAAGACAGCCTGGAAGAATGGAGATATTAAATGTCAAGACAGCCTGGAAGAATGGAGATGTTAAATGTCAGGACAGCCAGGAAGAATGGAGATGTTAAATGTCATGACAGCCAGGAAGAATGGAGATGTTAAATGTCAGGACAGCCAGGAAGAATGGAGATGTTAAATGTCATGACAGCCAGGAAGAATGGAGATGTTAAATGTCAGGACAGCCAGGAAGAATGGAGATGTTAAATGTCAGGACAGCCAGGAAGAATGGAGATGTTAAATGTCATGACAGCCTGGAAGAATGGAGATGTTAAATGTCATGACAGCCAGGAAGAATGGAGATGTTAAATGTCATGACAGCCAGGAAGAATGGAGATGTTAAATGTCATGACAGCCAGGAAGAATGGAGATGTTAAATGTCATGACAGCCTGGAAGAATGGAGATGTTAAATGTCAGGACAGCCTGGAAGAATGGAGATGTTAAATGTCATGACAGCCTGGAAGAATGGAGATGTTAAATGTCAGGACAGCCAGGAAGAATGGAGATGTTAAATGTCATGACAGCCTGGAAGAATGGCCATGTTAAATGTCATGACAGCCAGGAAGAATGGAGATGTTAAATGTCATGACAGCCTGGAAGAATGGAGATGTTAAATGTCATGACAGCCTGGAAGAATGGCCATGTTAAATGTCATGACAGCCTGGAAGAATGGCCATGTTAAATGTCATGACAGCCTGGAAGAATGGAGATGTTAAATGACATGACAGCCTGGAAGAATGGAGATGTTAAATGTCATGACAGCCTGAAAGAACGGAGATGTTAAATGTCATGACAGCCTGGAAGAATGGAGATGTTAAATGTCATGACAGCCTGGAAGAATGGAGATGTCAAATGTCATGACAGCCAGGAAGAATGGAGATGTTAAATGTCAGGACAGCCAGGAAGAATGGAGATGTTAAATGTCATGACAGCCAGGAAGAATGGAGATGTTAAATGTCAGGACAGCCAGGAAGAATGGAGATGTTAAATGTCATGACAGCCAGGAAGAATGGAGATGTTAAATGTCAGGACAGCCTGGAAGAATGGAGATGTTAAATGTCATGACAGCCAGGAAGAATGGAGATGTTAAATGTCATGACAGCCAGGAAGAATGGAGATGTTAAATGTCATGACAGCCAGGAAGAATGGAGATGTTAAATGTCATGACAGCCTGGAAGAATGGAGATGTTAAATGTCAGGACAGCCTGGAAGAATGGAGATGTTAAATGTCATGACAGCCTGGAAGAATGGAGATGTTAAATGTCAGGACAGCCAGGAAGAATGGAGATGTTAAATGTCATGACAGCCTGGAAGAATGGCCATGTTAAATGTCATGACAGCCAGGAAGAATGGAGATGTTAAATGTCATGACAGCCTGGAAGAATGGAGATGTTAAATGTCATGACAGCCTGGAAGAATGGCCATGTTAAATGTCATGACAGCCTGGAAGAATGGCCATGTTAAATGTCATGACAGCCTGGAAGAATGGAGATGTTAAATGACATGACAGCCTGGAAGAATGGAGATGTTAAATGTCATGACAGCCTGAAAGAACGGAGATGTTAAATGTCATGACAGCCTGGAAGAATGGAGATGTTAAATGTCATGACAGCCTGGAAGAACGGAGATGTTAAATGTCAGGACAGCCTGGAAGAACGGAGATGTTAAATGTCAGGACAGCCAGGAAGAATGGAGATGTTAAATGTCATGACAGCCAGGAAGAATGGAGATGTTAAATGTCATGACAGCCTGGAAGAATGGCCATGTTAAATGTCATGACAGCCTGGAAGAATGGCCATGTTAAATGTCATGACAGCCTGGAAGAATGGAGATGTTAAATGTCATGACAGCCTGGAAGAATGGAGATGTTAAATGTCATGACAGCCTGGAAGAATGGAGATGTTAAATGTCGTCATGACAACCAGAAAGAATGGAGATGTTAAATGTCATGACAGCCTGGAAGAATGGAGATGTTAAATGTCATGACAGCCTGGAAGAATGAAGATGGAGGATGCAGATCTGAAGGCTGACCGAGACGAAGACGGAAACAACATATTAGGATGTATTGTCAAATAAAAGCACACAGGGATGGAGAATTGGCTAGAGAAAAAGAGACTTTCAGGTGTGCCGTGAAGAGAGCGATGAGACTTTCAGGTGTGCCATGAAGAGAGCGACGAGATTTTCAGGTGTGCAATGAAGAGAGCGACGAGACTTTCAGGTGTGCCATGAAGAGAGCGACGAGACTTTCAGGTGTGCCATGAAGAGAGCGACGAGACTTTCAGGTGTGCCGTGAAGAGAGCGACGAGACTTTCAGGTGTGCCATGAAGAGAGCGACGAGACTTTCAGGTGTGCCATGAAGAGAGCGACGAGACTTTCAGGCGTGCCATGAAGAGAGCGACGTTCTGTAAAGGATCTGATGACCGATGATGATGATGATGATGACACAGATACACAAATCTGAAACTTGTTAAACAGAAACATATAAAAGAGAAATGATCAGTAAACATGAATGGAGTGGAGAATTAAATAAATACATTCCCTTGGGCCGAACCAAAAAAAAAAATGTAAACAGTGACCCTGTCAGGGTGCAAAACTACAGGCGAATTGTGACATCATAATGACTAAAAGTGAATTTTTTCAACAATGCGCCAGTGCCAGTTTAACATCTTCTCTGGCGTTTGTTATGTACAGTGATGCTGAATAATTACCATCTCGAGGCCAAAGTGAAAACTTCCTGATCTTTCTCCTCCATGTGTCAAGTGCTTCTTCTCAGGAATCTTATCTCATTTGTATCAAATTTTTCACAGCAAATCAAAGTCAGCATTAACCCGTTACAAACAATCACAAGATATTTGTTTGAACAGTCTCAGAATAAACCAATACCGAACACAAAAAGTTAAACAACCAATGAAGACAGTTATGGATAATACAGATATAATTGCCAGCTATTCCGTTAAATATTTAAAAGAAAAAAGTTGAAATAACTTGAGCGTCCCCCCCCTCCCACAAAAAAAATTTGCTGGATACTGTACCTGATTGGACAATTCAACATAATCAAAATCCTCTGGAAAAACAATGTCTGGCAATCTTAAGTTGCTGAGAATTTTGACTCTCTCCATGCCAGTTGGTAATGGCTTGTAACACATTTCAAAGAAGATGATACCAAGACTATAGATGTCAACTTTCTGGAAATGAGACAATCATTTTTATAAGAGTTATAAACATACAGAGAGTTAATAACAGCATACAAATTAACTTTGAACAGATATCTCATCATCATCACCATATAGTAGTAGGTCCTTTGAGGAACGTCGCTCTTATTCCAGTCTGCCAGAAAGAAACTTGTCTCTCTACAACTTTCCTGCCTCATGCACTTTCTTACCAAAGGTTCAAATCCTGCCCTTCTTTTGCTGGTTGCCACTGTCCCAATTTCTTGGTACCACCCTTCTGCCATATGCTCCATGGCGCTTCATATGGTTAAAATAATTCAGTTTCCGAGACTAGATCAGACTTAGGACAGGGCACAACAGACTTACCCAAAATATGTTCAAGATCCTAAGTGTAGGAAACACAGATCAGCCAATCTTGATTGATGTTCAAATCTTTTACAATGTTACTATGTCTTTTCTTTTTTGTCCATAGTATTCTGAGAAACTTTCTATAGATTTTCAGAAAAAAAGCACCTCTTTTTTTCCATAATGACCATTAGACAATCCGCAACACATTACACATGCTCTTAAAATTTTACCTTTGATTTCCTTGCTGGGGTTTAACCATGGACTTTTAATGCTGTTTACAGCAAAATCATGGGTATTTAAAAACTTCTGAGAACCATTATTTGAGATCAAATAAGTGTTTTACTATGCATGTGTGCGTCTGAATGTATGTATGGGCATCTGTGCACAATCTACACTTGATCTCTCTCTCCTTCTCTGAAACAAGCACACAAAGTAATGGAAATTTTAATGGTGACCTGCCTGATCATAATGGACTTTGCCCATGCCTTCCATGACCTCCGGGCTGACGTAGAGAGCTGTGCCAACCTTCCCCGTTAAGTTGCCGTCACCGCTGCTATAGCCAGACCTAGAAACACTCAAGCCGACATCTTGTGCAGACGGCAAAGTAACATCCAGGAAGGCTCCTTTCTACATCACACACACAAACAGCAAAACATGTTAACAAGATGTCAGCAATTCTTACAGGGTAAATAACGTGTTAATTTGTTATCAAACATTACACTGTAATAATTGTATGTAATGAAATTTTAAGAAGAGTCAAAGTAACAACTTTGTTCTGATAGAACTGAATGAAAGTAACCACTTGTTCTGAGAGAATAAATTAATGTAAAATTTGTTCTGATGGAACAAATTAATGTAACTTTTGTTCGGATAGAACTGAACTTAAGTACCTTGTTCTGATATAATGAATTAAAGTAACAATTAGTTCTGATAGAAATGAATTAAAGTAACTTGTTCTAACAGAATAAATCAAAGTAACAATTTGTTATCACAGAATGAATGAAAATAACAGCGTGTTTTGATGGAACAATTTAAAGTAACATCTGGTTCTAATATAATGAATTTAAGTAACAACTTCTTTTTTTTAAGCACAATAAGGTGAAGTAACAACTGTATATGATATAATGAGTTTTAAAAAAAAACTATTACTTCTGAATTATTGAGTTCAAATAACAAATGTTTCTTGTAGAATAAGTTCGTAGCAACTACTGAGTACTGAGGAGGAGGAAGATTAAGAGAAAAGGAAAGAAGAAGTAGAAAAATAAAACAATAAAGAAGAAGAAAAGGAAGATAAGAATGAAGACAATGAAGCATATAGAATCATAGAGTTTTGTTGAATCTTATCCGTATTGCCTCTATACTGTACCTTGGCAAGGATGTCTGTGGTTGCCAAACCAAAGTCTCCAATTTTAACATTGTCATGGGAGTCCAGGAAAATATTCACTGGCTTCAGGTCTCTGTGAATCATGCCCTTTAAGAACACCATATATAAATCATTATATTATTGTCTAGGGACAACAAATGCAAATGTACCATGGTGGCTCACTTTAGTTAGTTGCGCATCCTTTACAGGACGTTGTAGAATCAACCCCAGCATTTTTTGGCTGTTGTGGGTTTTCTAGGCAAATTTACGTCCAGTAGTTTGCCATTGCTTTCTGGACGGTCGGCTTCTCGATACCACTGTCGAAACCAACGCAAGGCCCGCACCTGGGATCGAACCCGGCACTAAGAAATGCTGGGGTCTGTTTCTGCAGTGTCCTGTAAAGGATACGCAACTTAGTTTATTAGAAACTGTTTTAGCTGTTCTCCATGTTGACAGCACTTATACTGGAAATATATAAGGAAACTGGTGAGGCACAAAGGGATCCCATGAAAGCACATAAACTGAATAACACAATGAGATAAAAATGTCCAACAAGATACAAATCTCCACTGCATAAATGTCCTACAACACTATCAACATTTAGTTCAGATCATCCTCACTACACACTGGACCACTCAATCCATATGTGTTCAAAACTTCTTCAAAGTATATTCTCCAGACTGTAACAACTATCTTCTTTTTCTTCTTCACGCTCACAGA
Organism: Candidula unifasciata; assembly: GCA_905116865.2. Taxonomy (NCBI): domain Eukaryota; kingdom Metazoa; phylum Mollusca; class Gastropoda; order Stylommatophora; family Geomitridae; genus Candidula; species Candidula unifasciata. The sequence goes on from CAJHNH020001028.1 coordinate 466,990, forward strand.
CTGTAAATTCTAGCAGAAAGTTCTGGTTGTTCATCCACCTCAGGACTTCTGACATGTTCCACAACCTGAGTTTTGCGGGCGTATCAGTTTCACAGATCTGGCTTATTTGTATGACATATGCTGGTTCTTTGCCTCACAGGCAGACGCACTCCGATTCAAAGGAAACATCCCTAATTAGTCGACTCTTATCACATGCTTGGTAGGAGGCAGTGGGTCTACCCCCCAACCCACACTGGGGCACTGGAACACCCAAGGGGAAAGCAGCTGATGATATCAATTCTGTCTTGTTGATTCTTCTTCTTTGGTTTCATAGCAATTTTGTTTTAAAAAAATCGCTTTTCAGTGTCATTCAGGATTTAATTTGCAAGAATCTGTAAGATATTCAGCATGAAATTGATAACGTAATAACATTAATATAAACATTCACAAAAGTATAAAGATCACCTTTACCATCACATTCTGACTTAAGACTATCATGTTGAATTTGGAATTGACATTACAGCAATCGGGTCACTACCATAAGTGCTCAGTCCCCATCTTCAGCAACAAGCAAAGTATTCCAATTCCGATGGTACCAGTAACCATCTGATTGTATATCCATCTCATCCCTTCCCTGAGTGTTGACCATCTGCCAGATCCCCTGGTAACTCCTCGCAGCGCCATTCTCCTTAGACCGTAATGATCTATCTGCGCTACCGAACTGACTCGCTTCTCAAAAGCCCCCACCGAACTTGCTCTAACTACAAGGCAGAGCTCTCAGCCCTTTTGATGGCAGCACAGTATATGAACAATCTGCAAATCACGGCAGGCAAGATGGTTTTTCTCACTGTCAGCTATACAGGCCTTTGAGTCCAAACCTACTGACAGCACACTACAAAGTCTAACAAAGGAGCTTGCTATGCTGTCAAAAAAGGCAGAAACTCACTTGCAGCGGATTCCATCTCACTGTGGCATCAAAGGCAATGAAAGCGCAGATGCTTTAGCCAAGGAAGGCAGTAACAGACCACAGACCTACCAGCCACTATCTTTTCCAGAAGTCAAAACTCTCATTCAAGAGAAAATCAGGAACAGATTGAAAAACCAACACTGGTTATAACTACGAAAAAAGATTTTCTTAAACACCTGAACAGAACCGACCAAGTCACAGTTTTTCGCTTATGTACTGGACACTACAGACTCAAGAAACACTTTAGGTCCAGGTGAAGGCATTCCATTTACTGCTTCATACTTCATGTTTATTGATTACTTCCTTAAAGAATTATAAAATAAAAAACAATAAATGTACATAAATAAAAAAATTTAAACAATTTTACTGCTCACTTGCTTCAAAAGTAAAAAAAAAAAATTTTTGTTTGTGAGGAAATTCCCAACGAATTTCGCCAATTTTTTTTACTCACATACGATGCGAAAAGGCAGCTGAGATTAACGATTGCTAAACCAAGCCAAACACTAAGAAGGAGACACAAACACATACTGACAAATCTACAGCATAAATCTATTCTATTAGCATTCAAAAAAGACCACGAAGTAAACGGACGCGTCAATGGCCAGTTGGTTAGTGAATCTTCTAAAAGACTAGCATTCCAACTCCTATGCTTTGATATTTAAGTTATTTCAGCCTTGAAAATGGCTTGCATTTGTGAGTGAGGTAGGTTTAGAGGCTTTTCTCCTAATCTGCTACCAAAGTATCATCTCCATGGCGACTGTACTGCAGAGCCTGTCCAATATGCAGGATTCTACCAGTAACTACCCTATCATCAGCAAACCTTTTGGGTCACAGGAACACACGCTTTTCTACCATATGAAGGCAGAGACAAAAAGAACATTTAAAAACAATTTCTGTTATTTGTTAGCAATGTCTTACACTACTAGGAAAAAATCACCTGTATGTATAATATCTTGACCATGCGCTCTTCAGGTTCCAACTCGGTTTCTTGACTCTGAGTCTCTGCAAGAACAGCAGGGGCCACCTGAAGAGCACATTGAAAATATAATAAAAACAAATGTTAAATAGCAGAAATAAAAGAAAAGGTCATATATTTAACTCTTTTAGTCACAGGTCAATTCAGAGCAGAGGACTGGGGGGATGGGGGGGTGAATGACCACCATAAAAATTACGAATCCATCTTTTAAGTAGGCTAGACATAATGCGGCTTGCATAGGCAGCTTGTGTTTAGACTGTGCAACATGTGCAGCTGCAATCAATCAATCAATCCTTCAATCAATCAAGTGCTGTCTCCAACACATTCTGTCTCTCATCTTCGTGGTACACTCTCACAGACGTCCATCTCTTGATACTGTGCTTCAATCTCTACCTTTGTTGTTTTTCCCTCCTTTAAAAAAGTATTATGTTCCAGAAACATCCATGTCACAGTCTGACTCATTTGCATGCAGACTATTGGTTCCTTGCCTTTCAGGCAGATGTACTCCCGACTTCCAAGCCTGCTCCTAAATAGTCGACTCTTTTGACATGCTTTTGGGCAGGCAGTGGGTCTATTCTTGTTTTCCCCACAACGGAGACCCGGAAACCACACAGGGAATATTTCAAATGTCTGGTTTTTAAAAAATTTCTGTCCGTAACTCTTTTTATTTCCAAAATCTCCAGAGCCCTTGTATTTGACTGTTTCTGTTTCCAAGAAATACACCATATTCTTCTGTGTGTCCCCATCTTTAGAGCCCCAATTTGATCATTCAGTTGCTTATCTTTGTCCAGGTTCCTGAAAAATACAGCAACAGCACAGGGCTGCAAAATCAAAATTTTAGAGCTGGCAAAACATGATTTAATGTTTATAACTGCATTGCTTTTATCATTATGAAACCTGCATAAGAAATGCAACCTGGTATTAAAATAGTATGGCAATAGATGAATTTTAGCTGAGGAAAGAAGAGGGCGTACTATAAATTACTGCACTAGGGCATCACACATTCTCAATACGGGTCTGCATACATGGCTGAACGCTGAGTCGTGGGCTCAAATTTGCATCGAGGCATACAAGTAAAAATTTACCTAAGCTAGCTTTTGTGTCAGAATCAATCTACATTCTTTAGTTATGCCCTGAGAAGGAAACGACCAGGAGTACATCGTGACGGTAACAAGTTGGAGGGAAAAAGAGGCACAGGGAGAACAAGAGAGACGACGCTGGACAGTTTTAACATTAATTACATGAGACCTCTGTGTTAGAAGTGACTAAAAGTACATGAGACAGAAGGTTGTGGATAGACATGACTACTAACGCCAAATGGCATGGACTATAAGAAGAAGCTCCTAGGCATAACAAGCCTAGAAGAGTGAAAGGAAATGGCCTTGGAAGTAAAGGTGGCATTCCAAGATTTCCCCACAGTGAAGTCTTGTGTAAGCTATCGAAAGATTTCTCAAAGTCAATAAAATTCAAAATAGGAAGAGGATAAATGATTGGAGAGATAGTAAAACAGAGAAATATCAAGACAGGTAAATCTGACAGGTAGATAAATAGACATATGGATGGCGTAAACTGACAGCCAGGTATACTGATATCTTCTTCTTTTGCATTCGGTTTTGTATGCTCAGATCAGACCATCAGGTGGGTTGCCTCTATGAACTCGCATGTCAGTAAGTAGCAGGTTCTTCATGGTTCCCCACAGCTTGCTCTGCACACTTTGCTAATCTTGGTCCGCCGATGCACAGAGCTACCATCAGCAGTTTAAGGTGGATCCCTTCGAGGCTCGGAATACGGCACTGTTCCTGCCTGGCAGTAGTCTACAGGAGCAGCCCCATAACGGTGTACGTATCTAAGTATACTCATTAACCGTAGATTGCGTCGATGTCTGTTTCCATTTCTGGGTGCCCATGCCATTCAGGCCGACATGTCCGTCTTCAGTGGGGGGAAGGTACGGAGTCTCCCTATCCGTGACCTGGTTGATCCAAACACTGCCTGCCAGGTTTTGGAAGTTTCCCTTCTCCGCCTTCGATTCTCCAGGGTGGGTTCCCTGGGTGTGACCTTGGTGGGGATCAAGACATGCCTGGCATTTGATCCCTTCAGGTATCGAGGGGTCCATTTTGTTAGTGATGGAGACTTGTTATGCGCCAGAGCCGTGTTTGTTACAACAGGTAGCACCATGTGTAGGTACGGTTGACTTGACTGGCAAATGCTACAAATTCTGAGCAGGCATTTACCATTTTTAGGTGGGACCTGTACACACCAATCCTTGCTATCCAGGTATACAGACATAAAGACAGGCAGACAGGTGAGTGGTTTAATTAGATAGCTTGAAAAATAGATACATAGACTGACAGACAAACTGGTACAGAGACTGACAGGCAGACATTCATCTTATACTGACATGTCTGAAGCTACAGTTCCACATTCAGATATTTTACCATACAAGAATGAAAATATTAAATGTAAACACTTACTTCAGAACCAGCATCAAGTGTATCTTTCCCTTTGTCTCCATCCGTGTCAAAAATAATACTGTCATCAGATCTGTCCATCTTAGGCCTTGAGTTAGAAAACATGGGAGTAAATTACATGCAAGAATCATTGGTCATTAATTCTTTCGACAGTTTAATCTAAAAAATTAGTGGTTAGGAATTTAGAAGCACAATTTAAATTTAAAAAAAAATACAAACTTTACATTCCGAAGGAGAAATAACCAAACTAAATGCTTGATGAAACAAACATTCATGGACCACAATCACAGAAATATGAGATGAAACAGATGCCTTATCAGTTAAAAAACTTAGGAAGCTATTACAGATATTCACAAAAAATGACTACTTACAGTACAAAATGGATTGTAAAGTGAAGGGGACGAATATAAAGATACATCTCTGATACTCAGATAATTTATCCGTGTTTACACATCTTGAATCTTTCAACTGATTAAAAATGTAACAGCATTTCTTTACTTTTTCAAGAGAGGGTTTATCTTTAAAAACTGTATTTGTAAACTTTCAGTAATTGTGTGTGTGTGTGACCTGTGCCATCTCTGGATGAGTTACAGCTTTTAAATTATTTTATTTTCCAACTGCATGGACTTTCCATTTGAGTAGCCTCATGTGGATGACAGTTAATCAGTTTACATCTAACAACAGTTGAGTACGTCTCAATCAAATTTTAACTCACATGAAAGAAGTTCTATAAAAACAGTTGAGTACGTCTCAATCAAATTTTAACTCACATGAAAGAAGTTCTATAAAAACTGTTGAGTACGTCTCAATCAAATTTTAACTCACATGAAAGAAGTTCCAAATACATCAGCTTCATCCTCTTCTTCACTAGATGATGAATCCTGAAATGTCTCTGCTCCTGGTGATTTCAACATGAAGACAAACATCAACTATGTGCATACAAACAGCTGCAATGTTAAAATTTGGAGAGAAGTGTACTGAATTGTGCTCACCGGTCTTAACTTGTTTTTCATTCTATTTTAACAAATTCCTTTAATCTTTCCTGGCTAAAAATTTAACTAAGGTATCTTTTAAAAAAATTTCCTCTTTTTGTTTTCTCAATTTAAATAATCACTACACACGTTAGCTTCTTCTTCTTCACTTCCTCTTTTACCGCTGTGGGTGTCGAGGGAGATATAAGGTTCTGTTTCTAGCTCTTCTGGCCGCCTCGACCATAGGCACATCGTGCTGTTGTAGAGTTTCTCTGATGTTATCCTTCCATCTTGTTCTTGGTCTACCTCGTGCTCTACGTCCTTCTTCTCTTTCCATGTATGCTTTGTATGGTATGGTGTCACAAGGCATTCTCTCTAAGTGGGCAAACCATTTCACTTGCTGTCTTCGTATGCAATCCAGAATTGGTTCTGTGCTGACTTTTTCTCTTATTATCTCATTCCTGATCTTATCTCTTATGGTCACTCCTACAGCCCTTCTCAGACATCTCATTTCCGTGGTTACTAATTTTCTTTTATGGTTTGTTGTGAGTGACCATGTCTGGCACTGGTAGCACAGAGTTGGAATAAATATGCTTTGAATAAGATGTCTCTTTGTGCTGATTGGGATTGTCTTATGCTGTAAGAGGGGGGCTAGCTGTCCCAATACTTGGTTTGCTTTACTGCATCTAAAGTTAATTTCTTTATCCAATTTTCCATCTTCGGTAAATGTAGTTCCCAGATATTTAAACTCAGATGCCTGTTTAATGCCTTTGCACTCTATTGCTATGTTTAGATGTGTCTTCTTTTTTCCTATTGACGTTACTTCTGTCTTTTCAGTGTTGATTCTCATAATATTTGTTTTACATTCTTCATTCATGGATGTTAGATGTTGCAATTTCATGGTTGTATCTGCTATCAAGGCCTGGTCATCTGCAAAGAGTAATTCATTGATCTTACTAACATTTTCATTCATGGGCTTGGCATACTTGCATATACTGTCGATGTAGGTGATAAACAGCAGTGGTGATAAGACACACCCCTGTCTTACTCCAGATGTTACTGTGAATGGATGAGATGTCCCCTGATTTATTCTAACTACACTTCTACAATCTCTGTATAAACTTTTGCACACTTCGATGAGGTGTTCGCTTACTCCATATCTTGCCATTACTTTCCATAATAATTGTCTGTCGACTCTGTCAAATGCCTTCTCCTGGTCTACGAATGCCAAAAATAAGTTCTTATTGTATTCAATGTTCTTTTCTATTAACTGTTTAAGTGTGAAGACTGCATCTGTGCAGCTTCTATTTCTCCTAAATCCCATCTGTTCTTCTGCCAGCTGTGATTCTATCACTGGTCTCAGTCTTGTTTCTATTATCTTGGCATACATTTTGCCAACATGGCTTAAAAGAGAGATGCCTCGGTATTGACCGCATTCTTCTTTGCTTCTTTTGTTCTTCCACAATGGTATAACTATTGCATGTTGCCAATCAATAGGGGCAGTTTGTTGTACCCATGCTGCATTAAATATTCTGTGAAGCCATCTGATGCTGCTTTCACCTGCTGCTTGAATTATTTCTGTTGGTAATCTTTCAGCTCCTGGTGCTTTATATTTGGGAGACTGCTTAATGACTTTTTCTATTTCATCCATTAGTATGTGTGGTTCTAACACTGTTGCTCTGTGCTCTTCAGTTGTTCTTTCCTGATGATCTCCTAGAGGATTAAAGAGCTCATTGAAGTATTCCCTCCATCTTTCTGCTATCTCGGATGGATCTATCAATGGCCTTCCTGTCTTATCATTAATTATATCAGTGGGGATGTAGCTCTCATCTCTTTTTCGCATATTTTTAACTACTTTGAAAAATTTTTGGCTGGCTGTTTTCTCATTTTCTGCTAATGACTCACCGAAACGTTCCCAGGATGCTTGTTTTGCTTTCTTGACACTCCTGTTGGTTTCTCTCCTTTGCAGTCTATAGTTTATATAATCTTCTTCTTTCTTTGATTTTATCCACTGTTTATATAAGTCCTTTTTCTTTTTAATTGCTTCTTTTACTTCTTCGCACCACCAAGGTGAATATTTGTTATTTCCCCGTCTGTTTCTACTCTTCAGTTTTCCACATAATTCTTCTGCAATACTAAGCACAGTGTTTTTATATTTACTCCATTCTTCCTCAATATTGTGGAAGTTGTTTGAATGCTGTCTCTACTTTCTGTTGTAACTGTTCTTTTACTCCTTCCTCTTTCAGATTTGCTATCTTGTTACTATTTCCCTTGCTTCTTATGTCAGCTAGCCCCATTAACTTAATTTTCCTTTTTTCCATCATTTCAATAATCTCTTCTGTTTTATTTCCCAGGCCAGCGGTGTTGAGTGTTGCAATCTTGTATTTCGCTGTTCTGTCTCGTAGTCCCTTAACATTGCCATGGTCAGATACCGTTTGATCAGTCCGTTTATATCTCATTGTGTTTTCTGTAGTGATAATAAATCCATTGCCGGCTTGCTAGGCCTGTCGCAACTTCATTAGAGCCCCGTTGGCCAGGACGTTTCGGGGTGACCCAGTGTAGCTACTTGATCTTTTTGTTTTTACTTCTTCTTCTTCTTCTTCACTTCCTCTTTTACCGCTGTGGGTGTCGAGGGAGATATAAGGTTCTGTTTCTAGCTCTTCTGGCCACCTCGACCATAGGCACATCATGCTGTTGTAGAGTTTCTCTGATGTTATCCTTACCATCTTGTTCTTGGTCTACCTCATGCTCTACGTCCTTCTTCTCTTACCATGTATGCTTTGTATGGTATGGTGTAACATACTGCTTTTGACTGCTTTAGCAAATTCAAGAAGACACCTGTTTGGTGTGTTATAAGTCATTAGTCACGGTTCCAGTTTCCCTGCTGACATGTTGCCCCTATAACTGCTCCGTTTATGTGCCAGTTAGAAATTGTAGGAAGTGTTCTTCCTTGTCCTGTTTGACAACTAGTTAAAAACATGTCTCAGCAAAATTCTGTGTTGGCACTTATATCATTTCTTCATCATTTGTCTATTTTTTTGATTTGCTACCAGCCTCTTCAAAACCACATTACAGGGCTCAGTAGAGGGGAAGAAGAGAAGAGGTAGACCAAAAAAGATCTGGAAAGAGAATCTTGCTGAACGGACAGGCCTCAAACATGCAGTCCATTGCTTCTGACCATCAAAGGTGGAAGGAACTGATTAGTCAACAGCAATTGGAGACCTAAAGACACACAACATAATAAGGCTGCAAAGATGGTGTGTTCTGCCAGTACACATCAGAGCTACAACATTTGTGCCAACACAACAGATCCAGAATCTTCAGGCAGTTGTTGACATGGTTAGTCTTTCTGGGTAGTAACAATTTCCCCTGCTGCTCCATAGATGGCATGAACTATGTCTGTGATCAGGGCCACATCTAGGTTGGATTAACATCGCTGTGCAGTCATTTATTTCACACTCCCTTTTCCCTTAAGAGAAGAGTTATTTTTTTTGCTGTTTGGAATTTCTGCCACCCTGTGCAGCTGCCCCCGTTGCCCACTGCCTAAATATGGCCCTGGCTGTGCTCATTACTGGCACAACCACAGTTGACTAAAAAGAAGAAAAAAGGGGAAAAGGAATTCCCAGTTTAACAATACAGTGAAAATAACAGTAAAGGATAATTTTCCCCAATTAAAGGTGTACTGGTTTGATCAAATGTAAAAAACTTTATTTACAAAGGGTCACAAATTAGGCATGTAAGCCTATCTTACATTCGGCCATTCCGAGCACTCATCTTTCATACAGCAATAATATTTTATCAATAAATCATGTTATGTTAAAAAAACAATATACGCACTTTGAGTACCAAGTAAAATAGACAAAAGCATGGACGATAAATATATACATTCAAAAATACATATATACTACACATGCACATATACATACATGCATACACACATATAAATATACATAATCACACACAGATACATATACAGTCATTTATATAAACATATATTCATCCACAAAAACAGTCACACATACATGCATACACACAAAGTCAAACATTTATAAATACACAGATTCTCATATACACACATAAATACACCTACACTGAAACAAAAAACAAACAAGCAAGCACGCACACACGCGCACATCCACATACAAACACTCATATACTCAAACTCATACATGCACTTCCATACATACTTATATACACACTAATTCATACACAAACTCACAAAAGAATATGTATACACACACACACTCCTAAATGCACTTGCATGACCCATCACCATTCAATAAGTGATGTGGTCAATATTACAATAGTTGCCTTTACTCCCAAGAAAACAAAATTTATTCATGTAGTTTGGGACCCTACCTAAATGCCCATTATAAACGAGTGTCCACAATGTACACCTATACCTTTGTCAAAGGATGTGCCCCAGTCCACAGACTCATCTGTCGCTCTTGGAACCAGGTTCTCAATATCTCCAACGGGGTCAAAACTGGAATTAGCAGACTTCACACCTGCTGGAATAACCAGTGGTTTTGTGAGGGGAATGCTCTTGAGAATGTGAGGAGTTCGCTTGTTCACAGTAGCGTTTTCCTGAGCTTGAGATGAGGAGGTGAAACTGGAAGATGTTTCTGACTGGGCTGGGTCATCGCTGATCTCAATCCAGGAACAGTAGTATCTGTAGAAAACAAAATATCAATTGAATTTAATCCTATAACCCTGAGAATGATAAATCTAGCCCCTTCTTGATGTGACAGTCCTGTAAATACAGATATATTGCCATTTTTGCAGTGAATTGTTCTTGAAAAGTGCAGTTAAAACGCCGCTGGCTCTATGTGTATCTGTGCAGTGTTTAGGAGGAACAAATGTGAATATACTAAAGAAATATAGCATGCAGAGGGAAAGCACATAGAAGGGTTTTCTTGGGAATCCAACTGCTTTTTTGAAGCCAGGTTGACTTGAAATTTTCCAGTAAGCCTCAATGATAGAGGTCAAAGCATGAGTTACCCGATACATATTTGTTTTAAGCTATGGGGATGCATTATATTTAATACTTCACTTCTTCACTGATTACTCCCTTTATGTATCTTCACATATTCTGAGAAACGTTTTTAAAAATGTAGATAAACACATTTTAAAACAATTTACTAGTTAAAGAGTAATAAAGCTGTGTTTTTAAAACATATTTTTTTAGAAATTTTAAATGGTTCAGGCCCCCCCCCCCCCCCCCCCCCCCGCAAGCACTCACAGAGCGAATGAGTTAAATGCCACAATTGTCGAGGCAACATTGCAACTTTTCTTCTGTGGTATACACTATGAGTAGCATTCTGTGAAGGATTCGTCAAATGACCTTTTGCTATAAATAAATGTACAACATGAAGGTAATGAAAGTTTTTACCTGACTACGTTTTCATGGTTGAGCCGAGACAAGAGTTTCACTTCCCTCTTCATCTTCTTGTTGAACATCTTACTCTTAGGGTTCAGTGGGATCCTCTTAATTGCATAAAATCGCCCATCCAGTTTGTTCTTCACCTGATATCAGAAAATACTCAGTACAAGAAGGTGAAGGACACTTTCTTTCGATTTGATTCAAGAACCGACATCACAGCACTCGGGGCACTCCCATAAGCGCTCCGTCCCCATCTTCAGCAGCCAGTGAAGAGTTCCGATACCAATGGTGCTAGTAGCATTCTGATTAAACGTCCGTCTTGACTTTCCTCTGAGCTTCGAGCATCTGCCAGAACCTCTCGTCACCCCCAATTGCATCAGTCTCACCACACTGTGGTGATCGATCCGCT
>CAJHNH020001029.1:0-206769 GCA_905116865.2 Candidula unifasciata
CCCCTGCAGATTGTTATTTAGTTCGTGTAGCCGACAAACCTCCATGCCATGCCCAACAACACTGTCAAGAATCTTCTCTCGTTATCTTCCTCTATCCCTACTTCCACAGATCTTTCCAGTGGTCACAACATGTTCTATTTTCCCTTTTCTCATAACATGGCCGAAAAATGATGACTGTCTCCTACTGATGTCTGCGATAAGTTGTTTTCGAGCTCCCGCCTCTTTCAAAACCTCTTGGTTGCTCTTTTTGGCTGTCCAGTGTATTCTAAGCATTCTTCTGTAAAACCACATCTCTGAGGCCTCAAGAAATTGTTTGGCCTGCCTACAGATTGTCCAGGATTCACCGCCATATGTTAAAATTGGATGTATGTAGCAAGCATGAATTCTTTTTCTAACTCTCAATGACAAGGATATATTGCACAAGATGTTCTTCGTTTAATAAAATGCAGTTTTTGCCTGTCCTATTCTGTTTCTTACCTCAGTTATGCATCTTACATCTGATGTTATTCATGAGCCCGGATACTTAAATTTCTGTACTTGTCCCAAAATAACACCATCGACTTTTATTACACATTTAGGAATAATTCGTTTCTTTGATATCACCATTACTTCTATCTTCCCTTTATTCAAACTGAGGCCCATTCTTCCACTTTCTAACACCGCAATGTCTATCATTTCCTGAAGTTCTTTCTAGCTTGTTGCTATCAAGACTGTGCCATCAGCATAACGTTAATTGTTTATATTGTGCCCACCAACCACAATTCCGGGCATATCAATTAAAGATCTCATTATATATTCAATGTATATTGAAAACAAATCAGGTGTCAGTACACATCCTTGTCGTACGCCCCTCTTTTTGCTTTGAAATGTCACCGAACAGTTTTTAATTCTTAGCAGCTATAAGAATAAACTTGGTTTGCTGCCAATACATATTCTTTATTATTCGTTGATCTTTTCCATCAATATTTAACTTTTCTAATATTTTGATTACCTCTTCATGCTTCACACAGTCAAATGCTTTTGTAGTCTATGAAACAGAAGTACAAATCAGTATTTACTTATATAGCTGTTTCTGACAATGTCCTTAGGATGTATATGGCATTAATTGTACCTTTTCCTTTTACAAATCCACATTGGTCATGGCTGATTTCTGGTTAAATTTTGTTTCTTATTCTTCTCATAATTATTCTCAGTAAAATCTTAGTCATGTGACTCATAAGTCATGTGACTTATTGTGCGATGGTCTTCACATTTTAAAGTGCCTGGTTTCTTTGGCAGAGCTGTAATTATGGATTCTAAAAGGTCATTTGGAATATACCCACTATTATAAATATTATTTACAAGTTTAGTTATTTTTCCAATTCTAAAATCTCCCAGTGCTTCGATTTCTTCCAGTGAGATGTTGTCTGGCCCGGGAGCTTTTCCTTTCTTCATATGATGTATTTGCATCCTCAACTTCTGCAATCATTATTGGTGGACCATCATTGTTGGTTTTCAGTTCTACATTTGGTCTATTATCAACATACAATTCCTGTCTCTTTTGATGTCTGCTGAATTGACTCACGCAACATATCCCACTGTTCATCAATAGTCTGTATAATTTCCATTGCATTATACCGGTTTTGTACAGTGACATTGTACTGTTCCTTAATTTCCTTATCCGTATACAATTTTTCTATGTATTCCAACATTTTCGTCTTCGTTGTGTTTACTTTTTCTTCAAATTTTCAACAGATTTAAAATCCTTTGTCGTTTTCTTTACTTCTGGTATTATTTCTTGTGATTTCTGTTGCAGTGACTCTTTTAGCATTTGCCATTGTTAATCTACTTTGCTTATCTTTTAAAAAGCATTTTATTATTTTGAACAGTGATTGTGTATCACTTACGCATATATTGTGTGTAAATATAATGCAGCGAAAGAAACTTGGCTAAATAATAAATGCAAAGAAACTGAAGAACAAAGAGATAAAAATAAGACATGTATACCAGAATACAAGAGCTATTAGGTTGTAGAAAATTTACAGCAAGTAGTTACTTTGAATATATACACACACAGTAACACACGCGCGCGCTTGCACGCACGCACGCATACACAAATATTTGAAGTTCAGCTTTCAAAAGTTTGTGTTGCCTTGTCAATGTGTGTCCTAATTTCTGCTTAAATAGTATGTTATTTTAAGTTGTTTCAATTTATTGTCAGGATGTTGATGCTAAATTTGCCAAATTATATATTTTTTTCTACTAAGGGGGTTCCGAGCCTCATTGTGGGAAAATGACCCTTTCCGCCCCCTTCCCAACAAGCATGTCGTAATTGTCGACTAATTATGGGTGTTTCCTTTGAAGTCGGGGTGCATTTGCCAGAGAGGCAAGGAACTAATAGTCTATATACAAATATACCAGATCCTTAAAACAGGTGTGCACGCATACCTCAAGTTCTGGGACAAGACTAAATTAAAGTCTTGAAAAATATAAACTGTCCACAAGAGTTTACAGACGTTATCTAGTCAATGCTGGTATTTCCTGTACAATATTTTGTCATTATCTAGTCAATGCCTGTATTTCATGCACAATATTTTGTTAATTAACTTATCAATAATAATGCCAAATAACAGAGGAGAAAAATTATTCATGTTTACCCTCGTGTTTCAACTGAAAACCAGTCAAAAAAAAAAAAAAAAACCATTACCTGTTCGCACTACGTACTCTATGTCTTCACATTCAAAGATTGCTATATTAATTTATATTTTTCGTTAGGGTAAACCATAACATTCCAAGTTTCCGCACATTACTACGTTGTTTGCATATTTTCACTCGTATTATTTTCAGCTTTGTTGACAGGTTCAAGAAAATGTCAGAGTTGAACATTTTTGAGATCTCATTCTCCAACATAAGTGGTTTTTACCATGTAGACAGCATCTTACAGGGACAAGTCACCGTGGAATTAAATGAACCTATGAAACTGAGAGGTATATTTTATGTTTGTTGAGTCCAACAGAAGAATAGTTCAGTTCAATATCTATATTTAGTTAACGGCTATAAGTAGTAAAAGAATCGACAGCCTCCTCGAAGAATGGTTGACAAGCCTTGTGAATGTACAGCAAGACAACGTCAGGTGTGTTACAACCAGGCAGCCGAGAAATGGAACAGATGTTCAGACCTATAGTTGGAGACACGACTAGTAGGTTAAAGTGATCGAATGGACAAAGACATCGAGTGACTTAAGGTGTATCAAGGATAGTTGGGGCTGTTCTGAAGAAACTTTTACATGACCAGTGAAGCAAGGTAGTAAGAAGAATTAAAGTGCTGAAGAATTAAAACAGACTAGGTCCGACATGCAGAAGAAATAAAATGAAGAAAATACAACTAAAACCGAAGTTATGCAGGTCAGCAGAATACCTAATCCGCCCAATATAGGGTTGAATGGTACTTGACTGAGGCGAGTTAGAGAATTTAAATATCTAGGAAGTAAATTGTTGGAGGGTGGGAGAATAGATTGTGAAATAGAATCAAGACGCCAACGAGAAAATGAGCACTTATATACCAACTTACGCCATTATGAAAATTTTCGAAGATAATTATGACCGCCAAAAGCATATTACAGACATTACAGGCAGCAAATTCACACCAACACTGTGCTACAAGTACAAAACCCTGACATTATCAAAGGCTAATCTAAGTAAAAATAATACATGTGAAATAAGATGCTTGGGGACGGTCGGAAACTTTACCATTCAAGTCAATGATAGATTAAACTATCAGACAGACTATGGGAACAATACCATGCACCAAATTCATTAAAAAACAGAAGATCAAATGGTTTGGTCATCTCGTTATATTGCAGTCACAACATTACCATCACAGTCACTATACAGAAACGATCCTATGTGATAACATTATAAACCGTCTACACTGGCATGGAATGACATCAGCTGTTGCTATACATCAGCAGTAAGATCGCAAACTGTTCCTTCCAATGACGCTCAACGGCAAACGTTAAAATTGATAATGTGGATGAGGATAAACTGCTGTTTTTGACCAGCCGTCAAGTGGTCCGCGAAACAAGTTACCTTTGTTTTTCGGCCCGAGGGTATAGAAAGGTGAAGGACGCTACCATAGATAACCAACAGTAAAACAGTATTTAACACATATTGTAGATGTTCCGACTGAGTAGTGTATTGATAACCACCAGTAAAACAGTATTTAATACATATTGTAAATGTTCCCACTGAGAAGTGTATTGATAACCAACAGTAAAACAGTATTTAACACATATTGTAAATGTTCCCACTGAGAAGTGTATTGATAACCACCAGTAAAACAGTATTTAACACATATTGTAAATGTTCCCACTGAGAAGTGTATTGATAACCACCAGTAAAACAGTATTTAACACATATTGTAGATGTTCCCACTGAGTAATGTATTGATAACCACCAGTAAAACAGCAATTAACACATATTGTAAATGTACCCACTGAGAATTGTATTGATAACCACCAGTAAAACAGCATTTAACACATATTGTAATTGTTCCCACTGAGAAGTGTATTGATAACCACCAGTAAAACAGTATTAAACACATATTGTAAATGTTCGAACTGAGAAGTGTATTGATAACCAACAGTAAAACAGTATTTAACACATATTGTAATTGTTCCAACTGAAAAGTGTATTGATAACTACCAGTAAAACAGTATTTAACACATATTGTAATTGTTCCCACTGAGAAGTGTATTGATAACCACCAGTAAAACAGCATTTAACACATATTGTAAATGTTCCCACTGAGAAGTGTATTGATAACTACCAGTAAAACAGTATTTAACTCATATTGTAATTGTTCCCACTGAGAAGTGTATTGATAACCACCAGTAAAACAGTATTTAACACATATTGTAATTGTTCCCACTGAGAAGTGTATTGATAACCAACAGTAAAACAGTATTAAACACATATTGTAAATGTTCGAACTGAGAAGTGTATTGATAACCACCAGTAAAAGAGTATTTAACACATATTGTAATTGTTCCCATTGAGAAGTTTTTTGATAACCAACAGTAAAACAGTATTTAACACATATTGTAAATGTTCCCACTGAGAAGTGTATTGATAACCACCAGTAAAACAGTATTTAACACATATTGTAAATGTTCCCACTGAGAAGTGTATTGATAACCACCAGTAAAACAGCATTTAACACATATTGTAATATTTCCCACTGAAAAGTGTATTGATAACTACCAGTAAAACAGTATTTAACACATATTGTAAATGTTCGAACTGAGAAGTGTATTGATAACTACCAGTAAAACAGTATTTAACATATTGTAAATGTTCCTACTGAGAAGTGTATTGATAACCACCAGTAAAACAGTATTTAACACATATTGTAATTGTTCCCACTGAGAAGTGTATTGATAACCACCAGTAAAACAGTATTTAACACATATTGTAATTGTTCCCACTGAGAAGTGTATTGATAACCAACAGTAAAACAGTATTTAACACATATTGTAATTGTTCCCACTGAGAAGTGTATTGATAACCACCAGTAAAACAGTATTAAACACATATTGTAAATGTTGCCACTGAGAAGTGTATTGATAACCACCAGTAAAACAGTATTAAACACATATTGTAAATGTTCCCACTTAGAAGTGTATTGATAACCACCAGTAAAACAGTATTAAACACATATTGTAAATGTTCCCACTGAGAAGTGTATTTGAAAAATCTAATTTTTTTTTCTTCTCCAGGAATAACATTGCATTTTGAAGGAAAGGCTTATGTGCAATGGACTGAAACAGACTCAACTGGTGCAGGGAACAGACGGGGGGAAACTGATCCCTACTCTTCAAGTGAAGTTTACCTTAATCAAGACAGCTTACTGCTTGGTGTTTGTAAGTTTATCATTGTGTCTTATTTGTTAGGGTTAATAAATCTTGGACCTTATCACTTCTTCTTCTTCACTTCCTCGAGGGAGATATGTTCTTCTGTTTCTTGCTGTCTCTATCATAAACACATCGAACTGTTGTTTAGTCCCTCTGATATGACCTTTCTATCTTGTTCTTGGTCTACAAACTACATTGTGCTCTGCGCCCTTTTCCTCTTTTGGTGTATGCCTCGTAAATTATGGCGCCACGGGGCATATTGTTTAAGTGGACGAATAATTGTCTTTGTATGTAAATTAGAATTGGTTATATGCAAACTTTTCCTCGTATGACCTCATTTCTGATTTAATCTCTTCTGGTGGAGCCGCGTTAGCGCAGTCGATAGGAGGCTCGCTTTCAAATCCAGCTGCGACTCGCTGCAGCCACGGTCGGTGTTTGAAACCGGGCGGTTCCCGGGGTTCACCCAGCCTCTAGGAAATGCGTACCAGAGTGACACTCTGGGGTAAATGGAGGAACGTCGCTGAAGCTACACTGGCGGACATTTTCTTATCAGCTGTCCGTACTGGTGGCAGAGCACTTACGGTTTATAACCGTGTGCAATGACGCTGGTTCACATTTCCCGACTTTACCTTTACCTTTTATCTCTTCTGGTCACTCCCTTCTTTGCTCTTTTCCGGATTAAATAATTGTATTTTATGGTTGTGACTAATCATGTCTTTCTCTGGCAGCGTAGAGTGGGGATGAAAAGCTTTGCATGGGATGTTTCTTTGTGCTGATCGGGATTGTCTTATTAGCGAGGTGGTTCGGAAAGGACTGACAGTTTCAGAAGAAGAATATGATGATGTCGTGGAAACTGTATTCAGGCTATTCAGCGTGTGGCGTAGTCTGTCCGATCACACCACCAAACAGAGCTTTGCAGTCGTGAACCGGAAATGGTGTAGTTTGGAAAGGCGCAGAAAAGAGTTTTTATCAGAGGATGTTGGTTCGGACTCGGTTAATGCCTGGAAAAAAAAACTGGATGACCAGTGTGTGAACTGTGGTTTTAAAGCACTTCTGCCGGCTGAGGTAGGGTTGTAACTCTAAGCACCTCTGGGGCTAACTGCCTACTGTTTTATGTAACGATATTAAAGGCCGATTTGTGTGTTCTGAGGGTGCCGAGTTGGTTTGTGTGTAGGATATATATCACTATCATAGAGCAGCCAACGAGCTGTTGTCATTAAGGCCATAAGTATTTTTATGACAATCATATATTAATTCTGTAATATGACTAGTACGTTTTCTTTCATGTATAGAATTGTTGCCGAAAGCAGACTTTGTAGAATATAAATATTCTGCTGTGTTTTTCATCAGTTCCCAATCAAGGCACCAGTACCGTTGAATTAGCACAGGGACGACATGTTTTCCCATTTCAATTCCAAATTCCACAAGGTCTTCCATCTTCTTTTGAGGATTTGCATGGCCACGTCCGATATACCGTTCAGTGCACAATAGATAAGCCCTGGAAAATTGATCACACCACAAAGCGGCCATTCACCATTCTCAGCATGCTGGATTTAAATCAGATGCCAGACTGTTTGGTGAGTATACTTAGTGTCCGTTTCATTGTGTAACATAGTACATAGCTTACAATAGTTAGTTGCGTATCCTTTACTGGACGTTGCAGAACCAATCTCAACATTTTTAGCTGTTGTAGTTTTTCTAGGCAATTTTATGTCTAGTAGTTTGCCATTGCTCCTGACCTGTTGACTCTCGCTATCACTGTCGAAACCAACGCAAGATGGTCTACTGCCAAATCGCATGCAGCTGGGATTGAACCTAGGACCTCGGCATTACGAAGCACGTTCGCAAAGCCAAGCTACAGACGCCGACAGCTTACAACAGACAGTTGTTGAATATAAAAAAAATTTTTGCCGAGAAAAAACTCAACCATCTGTCCTACTTGGTAAATGAATTTGAGCAAAGTTAAATAGATACTAGTGTATGTTTCAACACTATTAAGTTAGTTGCGTATCCTTTACATGACGTTGCAGAACGAACCCCAGCATTTTTTGGCTGCTATGATTTTTCTTGGCAAATTTACGTCCAGTAGTTTGCCATTCCTTTCTGGACGGTCTGCTTCTTGATACCACTGTTGAAACTAACGCAAGGCACAAGGCCTGCAGTTAGGATCCAACAGGCACCCTGACATTACGAAGCGCGTTCGCAACGCCTAAGCCACAGACGCTGACTTGGACAGTATAAAGTTTAAAACTCTTATAGTTATACTGCTGTGGTTTGTTGGTACATTTCTGGTCCTTGATTGGCGCAGTAAGAACAGATTGGTTAAGTATTCTAATGGAGAGCTTGTTTCAGAATGATAGAATGTTGAACTGAGAATCGACATCATAGCACTCCCATAAGCAACATCCTGTACCAAAAGCTGAGTGGTTTTTTGTTTATTTCAAACGTCATACTGGCCTGATGAGAATGGTGGCGGAGGGTACAGAAGCAGAGGCAGACCTCCGCGAAGATGGATACAAGAAAACACATCTAGAATTGGCTACAGAAAGAGACATTTATTCACCGTGTTGAGAGCGACGTTATGTAAAGGACCTGATGATAGAAGGTGACCTGAATTTTTGATCTGGAATCCTTTTCAGGCCAATGCTGCATTGGGAAAATGGTCTTAAAACCTACTTTAAAAAAATAGACTAGTGTTACTTGACTGGTAATGTAGTCAACATCACACAGACTGTCTTTACTTCCAAGAACATTACCTGGTACTCACTTTATTCTGTCTACCTAAAGCCCAAAACAATTATAACTATCTGACTTTATGCTATTTTAAGGCCGACGGGCAAACATTCAGTTATTAGACAGATGCTTCTCACAGTTGAGACATTCGACTTCTCATAGTCTATGCCATGTGGCGTTGATGGTCCTATTTATCCGCAATCTTCTATCTTGTGTACTTTCAATCAGTTCTGACCGTGGATGTCGTCAGTATAGGTTCTGGTGTTAATTTGGTGACGAACTAAGTCGAACGCAAAATGGATGATATATTTGTTTCAGTGTGTGTTCGGTGTCATGAGTCAACTTTACAACCCACTGTGATCATCAGTCACCAGTTCACGTTATGCCTAGTGGCACATGAGGCTTCAGAGAGGACTTTCCATGCTTTCCTGTCTTGTGCAATCTTCAGTGCAGTTTTCCATGTCAAAGATGCCGCACTCGGGTCACTTTACATCGTTCATCTCCATGTTGTTTTTGGGCGCTCCTGTTTTCTCTTTCCCTCTGGTGTCCATGTGAGAGCTGTTTTGGCAGGTTTATCAGAAGTCATTCTCATAACGTGGCCAAGCCATTTCCACCTTCTCTTGGTAATCATACTGTCTAAAGTTTTTTGGTTTGTGGCTTGAAGTAGATTAGTGTTTGAGATTGTACAGACAGAAAATTTTGATAATTCTACGTAGACATGTGTGGTGGAAGGTGGAAAGCTTGTGTGCATCCTTTTTGGTCATTCTCCAGCACTCCGCTCCATAAAGAAGAACTGGCAAAATGGTGCTCTTGTAGAGTCGGAGTTTTGTTTCTCTGCAGTAATTGTTGGATTTCCAGATTTGCCTCATCCTTTCAAAAGCAGCTCTAGCTTTGTTCAGGCGTGACTGTATGTCTTCCTCTGTCCCTCCCAGTAGGGACACCACACTGCCAAGATATGTGAAATGTTCTACATTTTCAAGTGATTGGTTACTTGTGGTCACTGGTTATTGATTTGGACTGTTTGTCATGATCTTAGTTTTCTTTGTATTTATTCTCAGTCCCACCATTTCTGCTGTGCAGTGTAGTCTGTTACTTTTCTCTTATATATGTTCATGTTTATGTGATAGGAGTGCTATATCATCTGCAAAATCAAGGCCCTCAAGCATGGTGAATGGAGTCCATCGTATGCCTCTTAATGTCCTGTCTACTGTGTTCTTTAGTATCCAATCAATCACAAGGTTGAAGAGGAGAGATGACATAACACATCCCTGTCTTACACCTGTCTTTACTGGGAAAGATGTATTGTAATTTTTTATACTGCAGGAAAAGTCTTCATAGAAGAGAGCAATTATGTTGACTATTTTTTCTGGAATTCCATAATGTAAAATTTTCCACAGACCGTCTCTATGGACGCTGTCAAAAGCTTTCTCAAAGTCCACACAATTAATATATATACATCTCTGCCATTCATTGCATTGTTCTAAAATGTTACGTATGGCGAAGATGTGCTCAGTTGTTCCTCTGCCCTTTCTGAATCCTGCTTGTTCCACTCGTAGGCATTTATCTACTCCTTGTTCAAGCCGCATTATGATGATTTTACAAAATATTTTGCTTGGTACTGAGAGTAGAGTAATTCCCCTCCAATTATTGCAGTCTGTTAAGTCTCCTTTTTTTAGGGATATTGACTATTGTTCCTTCAGTCCAGTCATCAGGCAACACTTTTTTTCCCCCAAATATCCTTGAACAATGGTTCTAGAATGCTAGCAGTTGTGTTGGGATCTACTTTGAGAAGTTCTGCTGGCAGTTCGTCTTTGCCTGGTGCTTTGTTGTTCTTTAAAGTGTGGATAGCTTTAATGATATCTGGTTTGCTTGGTGGTTCAGTAGTAATGTCAATTTCCTGAGAGGCTGGTTCAATATCTGGGGGATTTTCAGGATCAGGTCTGTTCAAGAGGTAGGAGAAGTGTTTAGTCCACTGCATGTCTTGTTTTTGTTCTGTGGTGAGCAGTCTGCCTTGGTTATCTCTGATAGGTATGCTGTGATAATTGTTTCTGCCTCCGCAAATTTGCTGGGTAATTTTGTGTAGGGTTTGTAGATCATGTGCTTCAGCAGCATTTTCTGCTGTTTCTGCAAGATTTTCCATAATTCTTCTCTTGCCAGCTCTGGCACTTTTCTTTGTCATTTTATTTAGTTCGCTATATTCTAACATTAGTTTGTCTTTCTGACGTTCTGATTTAGTGTGATTTATGAGGCTCTTTATTCTTTTTCGCTTGGCAATATAGTCCATGGTTTGACTACTTATCCATTCTTTGTGGTGTTATTTCCTGGTTCCTAATATGTTATTGCTAGTTGATTTGTATGTTTCTTTGATCTGGTTCCATCTGTCTTGAATGCTGATTGTAGTTGGAGTATCTGGGTCACTTGATAGGGTTTGAAATCTATTCTTGAGTTCTACTATAAATTTAGTGGCAATGTCTTTTTCTCTTAAAAGGTTAACATTGTAACGTGCTGTCTGTGTCTTAAACTTGCGTGTAAACTTTTTTGTGCTTAAGTCGCAGTAGAGCGACTACAATGTGATGATCGCTTCCCACATCTGCTCCCCTTTTGACACGCACATCGAGTAGGGACCCATGACATTTTCTGTTTACCATGAAATGGTCGATCTGGTTTACATCTCTTCTGTTTGGTGATGTCCATGTAAGCTTGTGTATATTCTTGTGAGGAAATAGTGTTCCTCATATAACAAGTCTATTCGCCGTGCAGAAGTCGCTCAGTCTTTCCCTGTTGTCATTAATTGTACCACATCCTTGATTTCCCATTGATAATCCTCTATTCAAGTAGTTGTTACCAACTTTTGCATTGAGATCTCCCATAATGCATATAATATCATGGGCTGGTACTTTATCTACTACCTCTTGCAGTCTCCAAAAGAATGTTTCTTTATCTTCATCTTCAGCTTCATTAGTCGGTGCGTAGCATTGGATGACTGTAAGTTTGGCATGTATCCCATTGAATCGTGCTGTCATTATTTTTTCATTGATTGGATGCCACTCGATGAGATGTTTGTGTATACCTTTCTTTAAAATAAGTACCACGCCTGCAGAATGTAGGTTATTATCTCTTCTAGAGTATATTATTGTTTCTCCTGTACCTGTTGTGGATTGTCCAAACCCTGTCCACCTGCTTTCACTAATTCAAAGAATATGCAGTTTATAGTTCCGCATTTCTTTTATTACTTGGGCGGTTTTGGCCGTTTCAAACATGGTTCTTACATTCCAGAAGCCAATTCTTAATTTGGTTTTGACATCCAGCAGACTTGTTTTCCCATCATGGGCTTCCTTTCGGCTTTCACCCATGTTGTTCATGCTGACAGAGGGACTCTGTCCCAAGACCACCGGACGTTTAGAGCACTTATTTCCTCTTGAAGTTTCAGTAACGTTGTAGATATTTTACAGGGCAGAGCTGTCAACACTGCGCCCAACCCTCGAGCCTGAAGGACCGGGAGGCCATTTTATTCTGACCCCACGCCAAATACCTTTTCGTCTTGAGTGACCCTGTCAGGGACATACGTTCTCGCCGGCATAGCTCATTAGATCATTGAGGCTCTCAAGCTCCCCCACCACTACAAGGTAATGGCCTCTGGGGGAAGACAGCAACACACTGTGAGAGAAAGACAAACAACGACTAGACTCGGACTCATAGCAGCAGACAGGTCAATTGCTGATCAGATGGGCTGTGTGTAGACAAGACCAGTAGGGAGGGCTGTCAGGTTAACTAAGAGGGAGGTTACAAGGGGTCTTGGCAAACGGGTAGAGTAATACGCGGCAGTTAGTAGTTTGACAGTCCAGTGAACGAATGTGTCTGTTTGGTACATCTGAAATGTGGCAATTGTTTTCGCTTGGCACGGGCTGGATCTAAGGCTGTGGAGAGGACAGCAGTAGTTGTTTATACTTGTGACAAGTGTGTCTTTTGTGTAGCCGGAATTATAAGGTTAGTTGTTGTAGCCAGGATGATACGTAATTATTTCTCCAGATGCACCCGCTAGCCTCTCATGACTTTGTTCATATTGCTAGCATGATTTGTGAACAGTTATACCAGCGCACTGTTGATACACTTTGCAAGTGACTACCTGGGATTAGTGTGCTTCTGAGCTATAAGAATCTATGAGTGGCTACTCAGTAGTCGATAACTTTGTGTGGAAGCCAGACTAATTCTACAGTTACTATAAGTACTTGAAAAAAAAAAACATTCTTTAAGGCCTGGAAACACGGTAATCAGTGTTTACATGTCAGCGAAAGTGCGGGCATACTAACACAAATAATAACGGTACCTCTGTCACACCTATAAGAAGGTGTCTGACATTGGGTTATATTTTTCTTATTGCAAAGTAATATTTATAAGTTTTTAGTAAATGGTTTCATCTTCACTTCTGATTCACTTATAAGTGGTGTTTCAGGGAGTAGATTTAGTAGGTTATTTGTGTGATTCGCTTCGGATTTATCTTCAGTGTGTTGGTTTTCGTAGAACTACGCCAGCCACATATCCTGTACCCGAGTATCGCTCTAATTATGACTTTTATAGTGGATATGTAAGTGTGTTTAGATTTCCTTTGGGCTCTCTTTTAAGAGACAAATATCAGCACACACAAAATTTATTTGAAAAATTGGACTCCATGGAAAGCCAGTGTAGTATGTGTGAAACCTTTTCGTACGTCAGATATTATTGTCTGGTAATTACACAGACAAATCTGGAATTGAGATATGCTCCCAAAAAAAAAGAATCACGCTTTACAAAAAGTTGCCTATCCAACAATCTTTCCAGATCTTCCATCCTATTTATCGGTGAAAAGTGGGACAAGCTGACTGGCTGTCAAGAAAAACTGACCAAGGAAACACACAGTGCCCTACTGCATGCAGTGACCGCAATGCTTTCCTTAATCAAATATCTGTTTGCAACCAGAGAAGCCAGTTTTATACTTCTTGGAAAGCTGCACTGACAACTTAAAAGCTCAGTTATCAGGAGCAAACTATCTAGTATCTTTTCAGAAAGTTTTAGAAGCAGAAAAGAAACTAAAAGTTATTTTTGGGTGTATGTTAATGAATGATGTTGCAAGTAGCTAGTGATTATGTGATGTCAGGAAGATGATTTTATTTCAGGTGGCTATGGCCAGTAACTCTGTGGGATGTAGAACAAGAGTTGGAGGAGGATTTGTAGACAATAATTGTTATCTATTGTGTAGTTGCCTGGACGTCAACAAAAATATTGGGTGGACATGTGATAGACTCGAGAACTCCAAAGACTGCTGTTAAGCAGATTGTCGATTTTGGTTTGTTTGGCTGATACATTCATTTAGTCTGGTTTACGAAAGCGCAAAAGTCTGGCCACTGTGTATAAAAAGGCCAGCTCACTCACTATTTGGCCATGTTGACTTCCGGACTGACCCTATAAGATAACAACCTAGCTGTTGTTTCTCTGCACATTAGGGCTAGACAGCGTGGGTCCAGGCAACTGGAGGAAAAGGCCGTTTGTCTGGCTGGATTGCGGTACGTTTCATTTGCTTTGGTGGTGTTAGATTTGATTTCCATTGTGCATCCCCGCCAGGAGAAATTTGATGGCAGGTCGCTATAGCTGATTTGTTGGTCTGGCGGTATATTAAAGCTTAACGTATATGTTAAATATGTTTCGGTTTTTGCTATTGTCGAGGTAACCTCGTTGAGCGTTTGGTGTCTTTATCATATTTCCTTGTTAGCTGGCGATGAATAGCACTTTAGATTCTGCCTCTGGTCGAGCACGTTGGTCGTTGCTAATGTTGTTGTTTGTGAACCACGCTGATTTTATGTTAAGTGAAATAAACAGATGTTCAATGTGATAATCATAGTTCCAGTTGTTTTTAGTTCAGATTAGGACTTGTGGTTGGTGTGCCTAGTTTATTTGTTGCTTAGCTGATCTAGACTATACACAGTAGATATCATGTCTGGGCTAGAATTTTTCTGTTTCTAGTTCCCGCCTAACGAACTCTTTTTCTTAATTTTTTTTTTCTTGGTACTTAGGGATTTTCGCTTCTAGTACATACCCTTCAAAGTTTATAATTTTATTGACTTTTGTAGCATAAGCAGCTGTGCATAAGCTTATGTAAGCTGAGTTGGAAACAAAATTTCTAGCATGCGAACATCACAAAAAATTGCTTATGCATATTGTTTCATGCAGTTTAAACGTATATTTCAATGATGAAATAGGTGGTGTCTGTGCAGGGGGTTGTTCTAAAGTAAACATTGCTTCCAAGGCGCTGCTATTTCTGGCAAATGTTTTTTCCCCTGAACAACTACAGAAAAATACAAAACGATGCATCCTTGCTGGACAAATCATCCAAGAAAAGACAACTGGCTATATTCACTCTGTAATGGATTAACATGGATTATGTGACTACAATTCGGACAGCTACATTTTAAATAGTTTTTTTGTGCTTTTTATTTCTATGTCATATTGTGTAAATATAAGTAATTTATGATGTGCCTTCTGTTTCTATGTCATACTGGGAATACCTACATCCAGGGCTATTCAACTAAGTTAGTCAATTTAAGTTTACTCAGGGACCAACACTGTGAAATTAGGGATCGTTATGGGCCAGACGTCCGAGTCCCAATGTAGAAAGACCATTAATTTAACATGACAAGCAATGATCCGCAAGGTCACTCACTCGGCCTCGTCGGGCCAGATTTGGCCTGCGTGCTGCATGTTGAATAGCCTTGAACTTATTGCTATAATTTTTATGGGCTAGTACTCAGGGGATGACCGGGAACACACCTAAAAAAAAAAAAAAACGGTACTGTGAGAGTGAACACAGAACATATCGTTAGCCTGGGGGTGGTGACGTCACGTCCAGCTGATGACGTCGGCAACTAGGCCTTCCCTACCGACGGCCCCGTACTGACATAGATGATCTTCCATGCTATGTTGTTAAACTGTTCAGCATCTTCTGTTTTAGTCTCTTTCTGCATTCTCTGCCCTTAAACTTTCACATCGTCTTGACGTACTCCAGTTTTCCTCTTCTCATGAAATCACCAAAGTATGTTAATTGTCTCCTTCTGATGCGAGGACTCAGTTGTTTTAGTGAGTCAGTTTCTTTCTTTACACCTTGATTCCTGTTTTTAATATATCCAGGATGTTCCCCTCATTCGTCTATCATACATCCACCCCCCCCCCCAATCTAAAAAAGAAAATTACTAAATGTTCTACTCTCCATAATTCACTTCAGGGTATTCGTATATGGTATGTATACATCTTGAGAATTCTCTTTTTTTCCGTCTCAAATGACAAAGAAAGTTTGCAACAAATATTCTTCATTAGTAGTAGTAGTAGTAGTAGTAGTAGTAGTAGTAGTAGTAGTAGTAGTAGTAGTAGTAGTAGTAGTAGTAGCAGATTCTTGCCCCACTAGGACATCACACAAGCGATAAACACCTGATGACACAAAGTGCCGCCATGTGGATGAGGATCACCCGTGGAGAGGTCACAGAAACCGCGTTCAGACATTAGGCCATTTTTATGGCCGGTCTATATTGCGGTCCCTGGAAAAGCCATGGCGGGGCTTCAGAATAACGAAAAATTGCACCTCACAAGGGAAAGACTGGATATACTGTTGGTATTCTTCATTTGGTAAAACACTGCCTTAGACATACTAACTATAAAACAATAATGGCGATGTTTTTTTATTTTTTTTATTTTAAGCAAAGAATTGAAGGAACAAACCAAAGGACACAGTGCTGCTGCTGCTGCTGCTGCTGCTGCTGCGGTAAATCCGGACCAATCCAAGCCACTTTTTATGTTGATAGAGCTGGATATGTGCCAGGGGAAGCGATCAGACTGTTTGCTGAAATAAATAATAACTCCAACCAAAGAATAGACAAGTCCTATGTAGACCTCAAAATGGTGAGTTAATGTCAACAGTTTGGTTATTTCACCTACAATTACAGTAAGAAACAAATTAATGTATTCTCTAATTGAGTTGAGTTGAATTGACTTAAGGCCCGATATCATTGCAGTGTTGACATATCTATAAGTGCTCAGTCACAGTCGACAGCACTCAGGCAAAAAGTTCCAGTACCGATAGTACCAGTATAAATTTGCTCGGAAAGGGGGGGGGGGGGGGGGGGAGACACATAAACTAATAAAAGAAGTTAGGAGGCGAAAAACGGCCAAAAAAAGAGAGAATATTTAGATTACCTAGCACAAGAGGCGGAGACAGCAGCAGCAAAAGAAACATCAGAGACTGTTATAGTAACACATGGAAATTAATAGGAAACATAATCAGCCAACTGGATCAATCAAAAATAGTCAAGGAAGAAGGCTACTCACCAACATTAACAATCAAATAGATTGGCTGAATATTTTTAAACAAACTTCTGAATAGACCAAATGCAGTTCCTCCAGATATCCAGCCGTTAGAAATGGAATTGGACATCAGCTGTGAGAAAGAGGAGATTAAAGAGGAAATTAGTAAAGCTATCAATCTCTGAAGGAAGGAAAGGCAGCCTGTCCAGATGGTATCCCATCTTAAGATATTAAGACCAATATAAACACATCAATGGAAACACTACATATATAATTTAGACCGAGGAAATACCAACAGAGAAGGATACCTTGTGAAATTGAGCACGCGCACACGTACACAAACACACATACGCGCGCAAACACACACACGTACACACTCACACACAAAGGTGATCTATAGGGGTAGGGAAAACTATGGAGGAATTATGTTCCTGTCAGTTCCTGGAAAAATATCAAGTAGGATAACTTTGGAAAGAATAAAGGACGCTGTTGATAAAAAGCTAAGAGATGAACAGGCCAATTTTCAGCTCAACAGATCTGTACTGACCAGATTGTCAGATTAGGTAAACTAATATTGAATGCTGAATTAAAAGTCGACTTCATAGCACTCTGGACACTTTCATAGACGCTCCGTCCCCTCTTCAACAGCAAGCGAAGAGTTCCGATTCCGATGGTTCTAGTAACTATTTGATTATACATCCGTCTTGCTTTTCCTTAGAATGTTGAGCGTTGGCTAGATCCCCCGGTAACTTTCCACAGCGGCATTCTTCTCGGACCTTAGTGATCATTGGTGCCTCCTTCGCACTGTTTACTCGTTCTCAAAGGGCTCTCGCAGCATCTAGCTTATTAAACATCAGTTCACCACCAAGTGGTGCAGAACCATCCAATCTATATGTTTGCTCGTTTCCCAACAAACCAGCATGACACACAGAAAATATCCAAAGGATGCTAACTACCCGGGACCTCTGAAGCGATGCTCGCCACTCTGTACGGAGCATGCTGTCTTCACTTCTATAAATCTAGTCTGTAAGTTAGTTACAGTTATAACATGTGATAACAGTTGATTCTAAATCCAGCGTAAGGCAGCAGTGACAGCCTCCAACTCCATCTCAAGCTAGACGTTGTGATATCACATGCCAGGCTTTGTTGCACTAAGCGACGTCCATTCGCTTATGCTGTGAACCCCCATGCAGTTCGTCTACTTCTTGACACAGAGCCATCTGTATATATAATCACATTACTTTAGCGGCAGTTGTCATTAATCATTTGTTGAACTTCTGATTCTACTTGCACCATTCAAGACATTCCTATTTTCAGTCTGTGACCCTTAGCTCTACCCAGGGCTTCATGCAGGCGGTGCTTCTTGTCTGCAGCTGTTCTGAGATAAGACTTTGCTTGCAGAACTCTGAGCATATCTGCAAAAAATGGGCTGTCTAAGTGTATATCCCATACATACAACCGGGACATCTCTTGTACATTCCAGAATTACCCACATGGCTTCATTCTGTATGCGTTCAAGTTTCATCAGCTGATCTTTGATATGGTGAGCATTCCAAGTCTATAATCTATCGCCGACAAGATTACATGCTGGAACGATGTGAACAGCATTCTTTGTTTCATGTTCATTGCTGCCATAATCTTGAGAGCTTTAAAAGTCCTTTTTGGCATGTGACCACAACTGCCTCCATATGATCCCCGAAGGACAGGATTTTATAAAAAATGATACCCAGGTACCTCAGTTTGCTTACTCTTTCCATGTTTCTGTCATTAACTGTTAGGCTTGGAACATTAGCTCTTGAATTTCTATCGTCTAGAAAGCACCACAAAACATCCACCTTTTATGATTTGATGGCAGCACCCATCTCTACACACCAATCAGTCACTTTATCTACAGTTGCCTGCAGCTCATGAGCTGTCTTTTGCCTATAACGTCCCTGACTATATGAAAGAACATCATCTTCAAATGTCAATATCCTTTCAACACCTGCTGCTTCAAGTTCTGCAATCTTGTTTGTATACACATTGAAGAGCACTGGTGAAATTGCAGTACCCTGAGGTAGTTCCATGGCGATATTACATGGTTCTGAGGTCCATGTGCCCAGGCGAAGGGCAGCCATACGTGAATGCCGGACAGTAGCTATCCAGTTCATCAGCCAGGGACAAACTCCTTTCTCCCTAAGAGCAGATATCAAAATATCATATCTGACTCTTATGTAGGCATTCTCATGCTCAAGTGCTGCCACTTACGTCTATTCTTGAACCCCTCATAAACGTTTAAAGCAAAAGAAGCTGCATTTGACCAGGTATACTTTCGTGGCCGGTAACGACCCAGACCATTTGGCAGGAGCTCTTCCCTTTTCAAAAACAGAGCTTATATGTAAATACATACATACACAAACATACATATACACGCACTATACATACATACATACACACATACATACACACATACATACATTCATACATACATACACACAGGCGCATGCACGCACGAGCGCACGCACGCACCACTCACTCACACATACACATATGTACGGAGAGAAAGAAGTTTTATGTGCTCATACGTACACAGACATATGTAGCTCACTAAATACAAAAATACTGCTTGCAGATAATACTCTGTGCAATTGTTTATTGTTTCTTTATTTATAACCCACAGATGATAACATACCACTCTACCACCAAATCAAAGATGCAGTTTAAAGAAGTGGCTCGTGTTACCAGACCAGGCATTGGAGCTTTCGGACGCGATCAGTGGAGTGGAGAAGTACTTGTGATTCCTGCCTTGCCACCATCTTATTTAGCTGGATGTAGAATAATTGACATCAGATACATTCTGCAGGTCTGAAGTGGTGAATTTGTATGTGCTAGATTAATACTTTCTCTTATTGATATGCAGATATACACACACATTTACAAGAAGCACAAACATGCGTACCCCACAACATTAAGTTAACTTTTAAAGTATTTTCTCTGTATTTTTAACCCACACTATTCTTTTATTTATTTATCACAGAAGATGGTAGAATTGACAGAGAAATAGAAACCAGATGTCAGAAAGCAAGTGCACTTAAATACCAATTGTCACCATTATTAACTCTTTGAGTCCCAGGGGGTTTTGCATCAGAGGCCCAAGGGGGGGTAATATGATTTTGACTTTTAACAAATGCAGCACTTTAAAACAAATCACACAACTACAGCTGATGTGTAACATACACATATCATACATGAAAATAAACACAAATGGATAAGGATTAATATTAGCATGCTGCTAAAACAAACGATTATACTGTTTGTATTTAGTAAAGAAAACAGTGACTTAGTTTTAAAGGTTAGTAAATTATGAACACGTTTTTTCCACTTACCCAAAAGCTGATCCCACAATTCTTGATATAGTATATCCAAAATGCATTACAAAGGAAGGTACACCACTTATGAGTACGCACAGCCAATATTAAAGCAAAATGTGCAATAGTTTTTGTTCCATATCAATTTTAATAACACTACTATAACACGTCAAAATATATTTTCCAGTGGCACAGACTGACTTTTCTAAAACCAATTGAATTCCTCACAGAGAAAAAACCGTAAAAGCACTGTAAACAAGTCAACCTGTGCATAGATATATATCTATGGTTTTAGATGATATGGAGCAAAACACTGGGGGTGCAAGTGGGGATTATTGGGGCATCCTGAACAATAAAAGTGTGTGCGCTTGGGTTTGGATGGTGGGCTGCAAAAAGCCCACCTCAAATCTTGCTTTCTGTACGTAATTAGGTGCCTGTTGTCTGTAAATTGCCAGTGAGAAGCCTTGTATATTCTCAGGGATGGTAGACAGAACCTCTGGCTGCAAAGTATATTTTGTAGATACCAGTTCCTGTGCACTTGCTTCTGTCAGTTGATTCAGGAGCTGGCGTTTGAAATCGTGGAGTCCATTCTTTTTTCCTGAACTAAGCAAGTATATGATATAACTGTTTACTTGGACAATCTCAAACATCCACAAAAATATCTTCTTCCACCACTTTATTGATTTTCTGCAGTGAATGCCATAGTAGCCCACTTTCTGATCCAACAAGTCACATCCATTCATGGACTGGTTGTAGCTGTCTATGACTGCAGGCTTGATAATACCTTTCTTGGTTGGCACTGTTGCTACCTCAGCATGTGTCGAGACAACAATTACCTCTTTCTTAGCTTTTTTATCCTTGAAAGCGACACAAAGTATTCTATCTGTCTCATGCATATACCACTTCATTTCTAGGTGGTTGACAGTGTGAACGCGTAGCTGTGGTGGAAAGTCTTTGCGGTTCAGATTCAAAGTTCCAGTAAAATAAGTTTCTTGCTGCAGCAGATGATCAAGCAGTACCCTTGTTGTATAATATCTGTCTGCAAAAAATGTGGTGGCCCTTGCCTAGTGGTTTCATAAGTGTTGAAAAGATTTTTACAGCATGACCACTGTCCGCATCGAGTTCAGGATTGTATGATGTGTCTCTACCAAAGTAGACTAGCAGATTCACAACATATCCAGTGGCAGCATCACATAAACCAAAGGTTTTGATGTGATATTTCTTTGGTTTTTGTGCATTGAATTGCTTGTACTGCCATCTGCCTTTGAAGCCAATTACCATCTCATCCAAACTTAGATTTTCATAGGGGTAAAAGGCAGCTCTGCATTTTTCTAAAACAAGATTGATGAAAGGTTCAATCTTGTCCTTCCCTTCTGCCTCATCTCCAGCAGCATGCAGCATAGTGTGGTAAATATCCTGGAACCTGTTTCTGGAGAACATGTGGCCAAACCATGGAGTGTGCATGTCTGGGGCCTGACACCAAAAATGTCTTATTGATGGTTTTTTGTGGATTCCCATATTGATGAGGACAGCAAAAAACTTGTCCAGCTCCAAGCTTGTTACATCCTTCCACCTTCCATATATGGAATGCTTTGAGGCTGGGGTGTTTTGCTGGCACTTCATCTTGGCAAAATCATTTATTTGATTCAGCAAATACTCTTTTATGTCACCATCAAATAAAACATTGAAGCTCTTCAACGTGGTTGAAACATCCAAGTGTTCTGTCACACCAGCTGGACATGGAGGCTTGAACAGAAACCTTGATCGTGTTCTTCCCTCAGTAATACCTCTCCACTGACCACGACTATCATTCTGGCGTGTACTACTAGTAGTACTAGTACTAGAAGCGCTGACATTTGGACTAGCTAATGTCACGTTACGAGGTGCTTCAGCATCACTATTCTCTTGTGTTGCCATGGCAGAATTAGTTAATGTTTTCCTCTTAGCAGGAGGTAAACTACGCACACGTTCCTCATCAGAACTTGACTCGTCAACGGGCTGGGGAAATTCCACGTCGCTACTTTCATTATCTAACTCCACATCACTTTGATCGATCCAGTGTTTTATCAAATTTGATGCTTCTAAAGCAGTAAATCGCTTTGCTGGACGTGAAGACGATGACTGATCGGACATATTGTTTTCAGACAATTGTTTGGTAGCGTAGTAGACCACACAAATATAGATTTATAGCGTTAAAAACTCACCAGACACAAACGAATGCACTCCACGTGTGTTCAATACACACCTGAGAACCGGAAAGGAAGTTTAAATTGAGCGGTTCACGTGTAATTACCGATAAGTGGTAAATTAAAAACCATCACACGTCATGCGCTGATTGGGCCGCTAGATAGAAACCAATCAGCGCATGATGCGTTCCTTGGGACTCAAAGAGTTAAGACATCCAAGCATAACTATGAGTGCAAAGAGACAGATTATTAATAGCATATATATTCCAACATTAAGCTACCAGTGCCAAACATGGACACTATCTAAAGCCCATATACGCAAAATTACCACCTGCGAGATGAGGTGCCTGGGAAAAGCAGCCAACCTAACCATACGAGATCGAGTGAATAATGAAACAATTAGGCAAATTGTGGGAACGACACTGTGACGATGCGGCCCCCTCCCTTGGAATTTACAACACTTTTAGTGTGTCGTCCCGGGTCGTGGGTTCTCTGGATTTGGGTTTAAATGATTTTTATGTTGAGTAGGGAATTTCCTCTCAACACATCCCCTCCACCAGATTAACTGAACTAATATCCGGGCTATGTTGCTCTCAGACAAAGTCCTGGATATCCAAGAAAACAGCCATATTGGCTCGTTATTTATATTAACTTTAGCTGAACTTGGTACCCACAAGAGAAGGAAAGGAATTTTAGATGTCTATAGCATTATACTGGATGAATTATTAGACAGGGCAAATGATTCCTCCGTCTTCTACCTTCTCCCGGTGTTATTATTAATAATTAAGGAATTATTATCATTATTATTTGAACCCCCACCAAATGGTATTCTATCTTAACAGTTTAGTTAAACGTGTAAGAACAGACACATTTGGAATTACAAAAACTGATGCAGGATAAGACCATATATTTGATTTATTAACCTAGCAATCAGAGTATGACATTACTCATCATTATTGTTATAATAGATAGTGATGGTATGGTGATAATGAGAGGCTTCAGCTAGATAACTGAGCACCTAAGATTAGAGTGAATGGATAATGGTGGTGATAAGTTTACATCCATAAAACATGGTGAGACGTAACTTTATTATCATAGAACCTCTGACAGCCGTGGGTACTGTCAAGTTCTTCCACCTTTTCCTCCCAGTTCTCCTGGTCCTCCACCTCGGTCCCTGCTCGTCCCCACCTCGTTCTCCAGCTTGTTCCCAGCTGGCCGAGTCTAACACAATGTAGTCTCTTTCATGGACTGATCGTCACATGGAGGCTGTAATCATGGAAACAAACACATACGTGTAGTATCTTGACTTACACTAAGAATACATGTATTAATTAATATAACATATAATAATAAAATATATCCCATCACTCCTCATATTCCACATTCTCTCCAGTCTAGTCTGAAGGTCTTTTGTCTTACATGGACGTCACATATCCTGCCTTCCCTCTCATGCTATGTCATGATAGTTGACTTTTTAAGTCTGCTGTCCGTCATCACTCAGACTTCGAACTGGCTGACATTGATTTGACATGACCACGTGAAGCAGGTTATGTGCTGAAAACTCCAACCATGTTATATGTGCATGGGTTCCTGAATATTATCTTTCAGTGACCGTGAAGTCTATACGCCCATCATTCTTCCCCTGGGGTTATAAATCCGGTGTTTAGGTGAACACATTAAGTGAGCACATGGTGGGCACACAAACGTAGCAGCATCCCTGCACATATTTGGGCATCATTTCCCACAGTCCAAACTCATATTTTGGTTGATGGTGGAAACAATATAATTACATTTCATTATAGCAAATGTCATTGTTCACATCTTATTTTATACACATGAAAACATACCCTGAAAAACATGTGACACAAACATACAAGAAATAGGAATAGTTTAGCAGTTCCCTAACTGAGATACTGAATACTCACAAAGAACTATTTCAAGCAGAATGTGCAGACAAATTAGGAAAATGTAGTATAGACTAAGCTTAACTCCCTAACCTATATATACAAGATTAAAATTAATATTTTCTCATACCTGGGAACTTTCCAGCATTTTGCCAAAAACGACTCAACCAGTGAGAAAATACTTTTCTACGGTAGGTCTGAGTCTGTGGCCTGCTGGCGGCACTATGAGGTAAATCTACAATGCTCGCAGTATAAGTATCAATCTATTGTCCCAATTAAACTCCTCCCTTTACTAGGTTCTACCCAACCCCCAAGACGATGACTTAAGCCACGCCTCTGAAGTACCTAGCAGATCAAATTAGCTTACAAGTGGCCTGTCACTCAAGGTGAACGGCCTTGACCAGTGCTCGGACAACTTAATTGGCAAACACCTGGTCTCTTGAGAAATTCACTATCATGTGTAAAACTTCAGACGCTGGACGCCATCCTGTCTAGAACTGTTTACCAGACCACTTAATTCCCCTGATCTAGTTTGATCAAACGGCCCCACTCAGTGTGTGTTATGTAACTTTTATGACACTACGGTCGGGTTCAGGGGAGCTAATCTCAGGTGTGACACTAAGTTATCTCCCCCTTTACTCGCCTCTACAGACTGGGCAGGAGATAATATTCTGACACGGGCAGGTGAAACTCTAGCTACAGTAGTATTCCGTAATATTACATAAAGCAAGGTTGCTTTGTCTGGCGAGGGACTGGAAACAAAGTTTAAACAATTCTCAAATCCCTTGTAGTGGTTTTAGAACTATTTTAGGCTCAGTGTATATTGCTTATAATTCTTTGTCCTTCTCTGAACATAAGAAATTATCAAACACAATATAACTTCTGAGACCACTGAGGTCATTTCGTCACAGACACCTTGTACTAGATTCATCGAGAAACAGCAGATCAAGTGGTTTGGCCATCTCGTTAGAATGCAGCAAGATCAAATACCATCACAAGCACTACATCCGAGAAGACCAACTACAAGAGCAAGAGGACGGCCGCGGAAAATGGATCGACAACATTAAAGACACTCTACGCCTTCACGGCATGACAATAGCCAACGTGCACTGGAACGCAAATTATTCCTCCCCACGTCGCTTAACGGCAGAAGTGGACTATGATGATGATGATGATTATTATTATTCTTTTAAAATTTTTAAAAGATCTGAGCATCAAGGAAGTTTGGCTAATAACAGCATCTTGTCTCAGAAGATGAAATATTTTGGTCATATCAAGCGCCATGGCAGATTGGGGCAAAAATAGAAGAAGGCTTGGTACCAAAAAGGAGGGCAGGGGCTGATCAACATGAAGATGAGCACATGATATGAGCGACTCCTTGAATATGAAAGTACATGAGGTAGGAGAGCTGCTGAGAGACCAAGTTTCTTTCAGGCAGACCGTGATGAGAGCGACGTTCTGCAGAAGTCCTGCTTCATGATGAGGGTGTCATTATTATGTAATAAACAGTGATTAGTGAAGACTATCCTCACTGCAATCCGGACAGATTCATTAGAAAATGCATGCCCTGATCTCCTCCTCAGTAGATCCATAAGCGTAAAACCACTAACCAATCTAGGACTGTGTTGATTGATCAAACGCCTCGTGACTTGAGTGAAATGTTTCCTGCCTATCTACTCCGCCAAACTGACCTGTGATACTGAGTCTGTGTTGATTCATCAAACGCCTTGTGACTTAAGTGAAATTTTCCTGTCTATCTACTCCACCAAACTGACCTGTGATACTGAGTCTGTGTTGATTCATCAAACGCCTTGTGACTTAAGTGGAATTTTCCTGTCTATCTACTCCACCAAACTGACCTGTGATACTGAGTTTGTGTTGATTGATCAAACGCCTTGTGACTTAAGTGAAATTTTCCTGTCTATCTACTCCACCAAACTGACCTGTGATACTGAGTCTGTGTTGATTGATCAAACGCCTTGTGTCTTAAGTGAAATGTTCCTGTCTATCTACTCCACCAAACTGACCTGGGATACTGAGTTTGTGTTGATTGATCAAACGCCTTGTGTCTTAAGTGAAATGTTCCTGTCTATCTACTCCACCAAACTGACCTGGGATACTGAGTTTGTGTTGATTGATTAAACGCCTTGTGTCTTAAGTGAAATGCTCCTGTCTATCTACTCCACCAAACTGACCTGTGATACTGAGTTTGTGTTGATTGATCAAACGCCTTGTGACTTAAGTGGAATGTTCCTGTCTGTCTACTCCACCAAACTGACCTGTGATACTGAGTCTGTATTGATTGATCAAACGCCTTGTGACTTAAGTGAAATGTTCCTGCCTATCTACTCCACCAAACTGACCTGTGGTACTGAATCTGTGTTGATTGATCAAACGCCTTGTGACTTAAGTGAAATGTTCCTGTCTATCTACTCCACCAAACTGACCTGTGATACTGAGTTTGTGTTGATTGATCAAACGCCTTGTGACTTAAGTGAAATGTTCCTGTCTATCTACTCCACCAAACTGACCTGTGATACTGAGTCCCCCCTGTTGTAATTGTCTTCACCATGTGTCTCTTGCATGGCATTAATAATATCGCTCCTTCCCAGTGCCTTGAATAAACAATTTACTTATCAACCAGTAATGAATGTCATCAAGTACGGAGCACACTGAACACTATTTTAAGTGCAGACACGTGTTTAGTTTTGTCTGGGAATGTGCACTGTCACTGCACATAGATTCGTGTGTAGAGGCTCTAGCCTTATTCATTGACTACAATTCAATTTTTAACCAGCACTGATAAGATCTAAAAAGTTAACCATGTCATTCACTGACACTCCCCAGTAGGCTACGACCTTATTATTCAAGTCACCTTTAATTCTAATGTCACTTCGTGGTACACATTTTTGGCAACTAGTAAATCATGTTTCAGTACCAGAGAATGCACTTATGTTTCCAAACAAATATGATGTTTTGTTTTCTATCATAAACAATCACTATATTAACCCCTTTGGGATTATTTGTTAATCTACTTCTGACTCATAGCTTCTGTGTTGAAATCCTTCAGGCATAAAAAAGTATTTGCTATTTTTAAACTCAACGCTTTGGTATAGAAGAGGCTACAGTAACAACTGTTTGGGACAGAAAGAGTTAGAGTACCTATTGCGTTAAACATGGGTTGCTCCATATTAAACCAAAAGAAGAACCTGTGATTAGTTTGAGAATCCCTTTTGTAAAATGTACAGTAAAAAATTGGACTGTGATCTGTTCATTTTAATAGGGAAGAGGCATTATTCGGTAGTATATTTAATTATCAAAATGTCAGATAACTCTACTGAACTTGTAACAATTCCTATGCACATGTTTTTCAACAGTTAAATGTAGACACATCAGGGCCCCCATTTGATCTTGAAGTTCCACTGGAGATTGTTATTGGGACTATTCCTTTCGTGTCAGTGGTGAAACCATATCCTTCCATGCCACCATTGCTTCCAGAAGGCGTCGACAACAGAAATAATCCATCTGCACCTCCATCTGCACCTCCATCTGCACCTCCATCTGCACCTCCATCTGAACCACTTTACCCTGAGGCTCCACAAAGAATATTACCAGACATCCGTAAGTACTGTTTAAAAAAAATTATTTCGTTTTCTCCACTTCTTTTTCTTCTTCCTGCATCATGAAATTAGTCCAGGAATTGGCTGTGAAATGTGTTTCATGTGCTCTGTGGTTATGTTTTACTATTAAAAGATTTATTTGTATTTTGTGGGTTGGGCTTTTTCTGTTTCCAGCAACGTGTCCGACTGATTTTGTTTTCTACGGAGCAGTGCCTTGTGGTGGTCATTAAATGTCTGTATGGTTAAACTATTTTACTTGCTGTTTTGTTTTTCTTTAAAGAAATAAAAGTCTAGCAGTGTGACGGCTTTCATTCCACCTCCCCCCCCCCCCCCCACCCCCCAACTGAATATTTTACATTTGTTAAGTAATATATGTGAGATGAAAACAGAAAGGAGGTAAGGTGAGCTGCTCAAGGATGGCATGTGGTGGAAAGACTTGACAAAAGCTGGTTCAAGGGTGAAATGCTCTGTAGGAGATTATTATAATAAAAAAAAAAATAGTTATGAATTTGGAAACAACTGTAACAAAGCCAGCCACATCATAGGGCAAATATAGAATAATTTTGATTATATAAATATACACATTCGGTGCTCTAAATGAATGAACAATATTTATTAATCTGAACTTTTAAGAGGAGAAAGTCAACATAAATAGGTTTGTCCAGAATGTAGTGCAGCCATACACTTACTGTAAGCTTACACTTTGAAACCTGACTATTAGAAAAAAATGTATTTTTAAATAATTGCTCTTTTTTTTTTTTTTCTAGCACCTCCATCTTACAGTGAGTGCATCACTGGCAGGGTCGGTATACGTGAACAGGGAGACAATGAATTGACTAGAGGAAATGTTGACTATGCACCTGTCTATCCATATTACAATTGGGGACATACACCAAGTGCATTGCCTGAACAGAAGGAGAAGAGACAGAAATTAGCAATTTCTTGAAAACATGAAAATATCACCTATTGCCAATGCATGCATAGTGTATAGTCTGGGTATAGTTACTGCTGCTTTACTCATTTTGAATGTGTTTACACATCAGAGCATCTAATATTTTTTAATTTTCAAAATACATAAATAAACATGGAGAAAAAAAAGCGGCTGACTCTCAAATAGAATGTTTACCCACATCAGACTAAGACAGTCCACATTCTTTGGGCACATACTAACTCACAAATAGAACTGTTTCACCCACATCGGACTAAGACAGTCTACATTCTTTGGGCACATACTAACTTACAAATAGAACTGTTCACCATCATCGGACTAAGACAGTCTACATTCTTTTTCATAGAATTATGAAAACTAGAGTACACTGAGAAAGCTTATGAGGAAGAGAGGCAGACCAAGCTAGATGTTAGACATGATGGCTTGAAGGAAGCAATAACATCCTAAACACATCCTTGGGATAAATATTTATGGAAGGTGTCAGACTGAATTGCATACATGATATTGAAAAGAATGAACAGGAAAATACAGAGTGCAGGAATCCAACAATAGACTGCAAGCTCTGTGTGATGTATAAATGGTACAACAAGCTGGGGAAATTGGCACCAAAAACCAAAACTGTGATTTGGTGGTTATAGAATATAAAGTGAAACAATCGACAATGAGCTTTGTGTATTTCAGTCGCAAGAATTCACTTTTGTGCTTCATTATGTCTTCTCCTTCTTCTTCCGTCCGCCTGAAATAAGTTGTCTATATCAGCAATTTTGTCTCTTGTATAAATTTTTCTCTCATTGTTAGTTCATTCAGTGGTCCATAGAGTTTACCTTTCACTGTTGTTCTTTCTGGCCAAAATGTTTGCCTTAATGGGTCAATTTCGGTGCAGTTCTGGAGTACATGCTCTGCTGTCTGGGGCACCTTTCCATAAGTGCACATGGCTGACATACCTATCTTGAATTTTGTGTACATGTGGTTGCTTCATTATGTAAAGTAAAGGTCAATTTTCTACATCTTCATGCGTATTGGGCATATACGGCTAGACCTATATTTTATAGACCAATCGGCACTTAGTAAGTGATGTGGTCAACATCACACCAGCTGCCTTTACTTCCCAGGATTATACCTGGTACCCACTCAAGGCTGGGTCAACCTGGGAGCCATTTAAATGTCCGACTCCGTCAAGATCTGAACCTGTCACTTTCAGATCCACTTCACAATGATGTGTACATGTTGATGTAAATCATTTCACCTCGTGAGATACAGGGAAATAGCCCTGGCAATAAATTATGCATTACAGCTTTCATGCCTTCATTAGTTAAATTCTGAACAGGAAAATACTGCTTGAATGACTCAGGTATTTACAGACTTTGTTCACGTTTTTCTTTTGTTTACAGTTTTGTGTAGTCGTAACCGTTGTAACTTCAACACTACTCCTTGCTTACAGGTGATCATTATCTGCCAGTCACTTGTATAAGAAGTAAATGAAGACAGTAGAGAACAGCAAGAACCAGTCACTTGTATAAGAAGTAAATGAAGACAGTAGAGAACAGCAAGAACCAGTCACTTGTATAAGAAGTAAATGAAGCCAGGAGAGAACAGCAAGAACCAGTCACTTGTATAAAAAGTAAATGAAGACAGTAGAGAACAGCAAGAACCAGTCACTTGTATAAAAAGTAAATGAAGACAGTAGAGAACAATGAAAGTCACAGTAAATGAAGCCAGGAAAGAACAGCAAGAACCAGTCACTTGTATAAGAAGTAAATGAAGACAGGAGAGAACAGCAAGAACCAGTCACTTGTATAAGAAGTAAATGAAGACAGGAGAGAACAGCAAGAACCAGTCACTTGTATAAAAAGTAAATGAAGCCAGGAAAGAACAGCAAGAACCAGTCACTTGTATAAAAAGTAAATGAAGACAGGAGAGAACAGCAAGAACCAGTCACTTGTATAAAAAGTAAAGAAGTAGAACAGCAAGAACCAGTCACTTGTATAAGAAGTAAATGAACAGGAGAGAACAGCAAGAACCAGTCACTTGTATAAGAAGTAAATGAAGACAGTAGAGAACAGCAAGAACCAGTCACTTGTATAAAAAGTAAATGAAGACAGTAGAGAACAGCAAGAACCAGTCACTGTATATAAGTAAGTAAATGAAGCAAGAACAGCAAGAACCAGTCACTTGTATAAGAAAAATGAAGACAGTAGAGAACAGCAAGAAAGTCACTTGTATAAGTAAAGAACAGCAAGAACCAGTCACTTGTATAAAAAGTAAATGAAGACAGTAGAGAACAGCAAGAACCAGTCACTTGTATAATAAGAAGAGAACAGCAAGAACCAGTCACTTGTATAAGAAGTAAATGAAGACAGGAGAGAACAGCAAGAACCAGTCACTTGTATAAGAAGTAAATGAAGACAGGAGAGAACAGCAAGAACCAGTCACTTGTATAAGAAGTAAATGAAGACAGGAGAGAACAGCAAGAACTAGTCACTTGTATAAGAAAGTAAATGAAGACAGTAGAGAACAGCAAGAACCAGTCACTTGTATAAGAAGTAAATGAAGACAGGAGAGAACAGCAAGAACTAGTCACTTGTATAAGAAGTAAATGAAGACAGGAGAGAACAGCAAGAACAGTCACTTGTATAAGAAGTAAATGAAATGTAAGAACAGCAAGAGACTTGTATAAAAAACAGCAAGCAAGAAACCAGTCACTTGTTGTAAATGAAGTTTAAAGAACAGCAAACCAGTCACTTGTTTAAAAAAAAAATGAAAGACAGTAGAGAACAAAAACCGAATTAGGATTTATTTTGAATGTGTGTTGGTCAGAAAAAAAGTCACCATAGGCATTTAGGCAAGGGTCTCATTGCTTGGGTAGGTGATGTATGTAACCCGCAAAACAAAAAACACAAATATTAATTATGGATGCTCACTGAATAAAGTGTTTACTGCTTTCATTAAATGGTACTTATTGTGAACATGCCTTCTGATATTGCTATTTCTTATAAATCAGCCTTTTGAACTGTCCTTTCTGACAACGTTAAAGAAAGTATTCTTTGACAACACTTTACCTACACTGCAGCATTAGTTTTGGTAATGATCTTTTCTGTTGCACCAATATGCACTTGACCTGTCTGAAGAAATATAACATGAACTCACCTCCTTTCCTAGGGGGCCGCGTTAGCGCAGTCGATAAGAGGGCGCTTTCAAATCCAGCTGCAACTCGCTGCAGCCACTGTCGGTGATTCACCCAGCCTTTAGGAAATGGGTACCAGAGGTGACACTCTGGGGTAAATGGAGCTACAGAGTTATGTGCGAAAGGCAACACAGGCGAACAATTCTTATAAGCTGTCCGTTCTGGTGGCAGAGCCCTTATGGTTTATAACCGTGTGCTATGACGCTGGTTCACATCTCCCGACTTTACTCCTTTCCTCAACAATCCTGTCTAGTTTGACACTGATTTCTTACCGTATTTTTCCTTGTTCTGCAATTAAATGTCTAATGATTCACATACTTCAAAAAACATAAATAACCTAACATAGCCCTTGACCCATTAGGGTCGTGGATGTGTATTGATGGAAGCATTAGCCCCCTAAAAACCCACCATCTTTCTCTGTCTACTGCTTGATTAATAAGTGTATGATAACTTAGTCCTGTCTATTTCCTTTCTTGATATTGTCATTCCAGGTTCTTTGTCCTTCTCTTCTTCGACTACCCCCTTATGCTCTTTGAAATTGAATCATGTCTCACTACGTGCTAAAACCAAGCTAGCTTGCGATGTTTCACCACTGCCAAGAGAGGCTCCTGGGGTCCCACAAATTGTGACATTTTGTCTGTGACATATTAATTAGTTTTGTGTTCTAAATATTTAATTTGTTAAATGCGTCTTAGCATTCACATTTGAAAGTCTGAATCCTCCTTTCCATTTTCGCAGTGAGAGTTTAACTCTCACACCCGTTTAAGAAAAAAGACAACACCAGTGATTTGTAAATATTGACCCTGGCTGCCATTATGATTATGCTCTTCCACATCATATTCGGCTGCAACATCTCGGCTGTTGCCATAATACTTCAAATATAAGCATCTGAATCATGACTATTTTGAGTTTCTTTGGATGGATTTTTCATCACAACCTGGCCATTTTCTCAATGGTCAGAAAGAGGACTTACGTATCATAGGACGATGAGCACGTGCTCTTTTAGGTGCTTTTTTTTATATCATACCCCCA
The DNA here is from genome assembly GCA_905116865.2 of Candidula unifasciata. Classification (NCBI taxonomy): domain Eukaryota; kingdom Metazoa; phylum Mollusca; class Gastropoda; order Stylommatophora; family Geomitridae; genus Candidula; species Candidula unifasciata. The sequence continues at coordinate 33,171 of CAJHNH020001029.1, forward strand.
GATGACGTCATAGGACAGTTAAAAATTTTAGAGGGTGGTAAGACTGGGTTTCCTGGCTTTCGGATGCTTTTAACAACCCCAAAACCTCTAGAACTGGCACTAACTCCAACCCACTTATGTCCCATGAGAGAGTGCAGCCTAGGTCCCACAGTGCATGCAGTCTTGTCTTCCACACCCTTAAATTTTAGACTGTCCCGTGACCCGTGGATTTCCCCTGTTTGGGGTAGGATATAAATAAAGCACCCTCTTTTATTCACTGATCAGCTTATCATGTGACTATGACAGGATCATTTTCAATGCATATAATCACGTGTAGCATGCTGACTGTGTTTCAAATGAACGTCCTAAGATCTTATAGCCACTGTCACTTATGACAACAGTTTTTCTGTATATAAAAATTATTCTTCAGCCTTTTATCCCCCAGCAGTGCAAACGCTCTTAACCATTTCACACTAAGCTCTACTTTTCTTGGCTATCACCCACCTGGTCCTTCTTATATTAGTCATCTTTTCTCATTATGTTTTTATGTCTGCCTATTTTTCTTTTATATGCACATATTTCTTCTTTTTTTTTTCTTCTTGTCCACCAGCTGTAAACTCATCAAATATTTCTGGTTGTTCATCCACTTCTAGACTTTGGTCTTGTTCCAGAACTTGAGTTTTGCTTACACATCTGTTTTACAGATCTGGCTTCTTTGTGTGCAGACTGTTGGCCCCTCACCTCTCAGGCAGATGCCTACCAATTTCTAAGGAAACAACCATGGTTTATGGTGTGCATTTTAGGGGACAGTGGATCTTTTCTTTTTCCCCCCCCCCCCCCCCCCCCCCCCCCTCATCATGAGGCCTGAGAACCAACACAGGAATGCACAATTAGAAATACATAAAGATAGACATGAACAGTATGTGGAACAAGAGTTTATTTTCTGAAGCCAAATCTGTCAATTAAAAGAATATTCAGTCACATTTTATTTTAGAAATACTATTTTTTCAATATCAACATAAACATTTTTTTTTTAAATCTTCTGATTTTGATTATTTCAAGTTGACTTCTTCAGCAACAGATAACAGCTAAACTTCTCACTGAATACATGTCACTGAGTCAGAGGGCTGGTGTGACAAAATACTATTAGACTGTTAAATGCAATGTCTTGCAGATTTCCCTAAGGCTTCTATCTCAAGACTTACCAATAATTCCAAAATATACATGTTCCTTCATTACACAATATCTAACTGTCCTAATGTTGCTAAATGTTGTGATGTTAAACTGTGAAGCATCTTCTATCTAGGTATGTGATCAAGGTGTTCTCAGAATTCTTCAGTAGAACTACCCTTTTGTAGGTATGTGATCCAGGTGTTCTCATCATTCTTCTGTAGAACTAGACTTTAGCAGGTATGTGGTCAAGGTGTTCTTAGCATTCTTCTGAAAAACTACACTTTTGCAGGTATGTGGTCAAGGTGTTCTAAACATTCATCCATAGAACTACACTTTTGCAGCCTCTGAGTAATTTCACATTAATTAGTCTGCCTATTGTCCATGACCCACCTTCCTTCTAGTTCTTAAGATTCAGGAAACAGATGAAACATAACATTAAAGAAAACATTTTCACTAAAAGTCTGTAATAACACACAATTTTCTGCTGTATAATTTGCAGTTATGAGATTGTTTAGGACACAAAGGTTAAGTAGAAGACCCTTTCCATGCCTAGAGCGCACTAAGGATTTGATGAGTGAGTGAGATTCAACACCACCAGTACATCCACTAAGTGATAAACACCCAGTGACACAAAGTGCCACCATGCAGATGAGGATCACCCGAGGAGAGGTCCCCGAAACCCTGCTTAACCGTCAGGTTATATTAGGGCCCCCGAATACAGCCAGGATGGAGCTTTAAAATAACGAAAAAACTGCATCCCATATTAACAGTATATGATGCCAGATTAATCTTTTTATAGGCCAAACTGCTTTCTGTGAGTGATGTAATCAACAACATGCCGGCCACCTTTACTTCCCAGGACATTACCTGGTACCAATGTTAGGCTGAATCACCCTGGGAGTTATAGTAAACTATTGAAAAAAATTTACCACAATGTGATTCACACCCAAGACTCTCATGCTGGCAGATACACTATTCCCCTGTGGCTCCACAGACACACTGTAGAGCAATATATTTGTCTTACAGACAGACACACTGTAGAGCAATATATTTGTCTTACAAAGAGACACTGTACAGCAATATATTTGTCTTACAAAGAGACACTGTACAGCAATATATTTGTCTTAAAAACAGACATATCGTACAGCAATATATATCTTACAAACACACTAAAACAATTTATATTCCAGTATAATGCATTTACAACAATTCATACAATGATTGTACTATAAATGGAAGACTGTTGATTCGTTGTTTACCTGCCATAATTATTAGTACATGTAATGCAAGATTTTAAAAAAGGAAATAAAATATTCAAAGGGTAATTCTTTTTTAATGTGGCATGCTCGAGAAACTAAACTGTAGACAAAAAAGGATTATTATGACAGTGTTTGGGTTATAAAAACTATAGTGTACATTTTTTCATGCTGTTAGAGAACACTATATACAAAAACAAAACTATAGCCGATAGAGAAATGTTCTTGGAAATGTCTAGCAGAAATAAACAAAGGATATTTAACATAGTGTACCCAAGACTGAACCATTTAAGAGAATGTTTGTAATTCTGTTTGATAAAAACAATTGCAGTTAATCAATATGCATGTGGGATTTGAGAGAGGAAATAGCAAAATATGTCATTCTTAGTTTCTTCAAATATGTGTGCGTGTCTGTTTGCATGCATGTGTGCATGTACCAGCACATCATCCACCAAATGTACATACAGTGTCTTGTGTATCTTGACTATGAAACCATACATTGACAAACATTTACCATGTTCGTATAAAAACACAAAGCGCTGTCTGCTTTCTATTGCAAGTTCCTTTATTATGAAGCAAGAGGCAGTTTTTTCAAGCAAACAGGTTTGCATTTTAGATCTATGATTCTTTCTGATGCAAAAACTAAAGTAAAATAATTTTTATTTTGTAAAGGACAATTTACTTATTTTAATACATTAAAATAAAGTTTAAAAAAGCTGCATTCTGTCATATAAAGGCACACGTGAAAATAATAGGCACTTAATACATTGTCTGGATTCAAACGTTATCTGTAGCATGAGGGATATTGTACGAATGAGAAATAAGCCAGTTTACAATATCACCTTAAATATTATAATTTACATTACAAAGCTCTGAAGTAGGTATTAATGATCTTTTCTGTCTAATTATTGCCTTTTAATACTTTTCTAGAAATTAGTCTTCATTTTTGTGGCTACTTTCTATACCTTTCTTTCCATACCATCTTCATCATCATATGCAGATAAGCATCTAAAGTGTTTTGCCATTTTACACAGTTACCAGAATCACGAATCAGGTCAATGTTCTTGCCTCTTCACATCCATGTGGATAAGCCATTCAGGTATTTATTGCTTTGCCTTCCCCATACTCTCTTTCTCTTAATATTGGAAATCTTTACCAAGTTCTTGAGTCATTTCCTTCTCATAGCATTTCAGAAAAATACATATGTATTGGAACCTACTTATCAAATCTCTTTCTTAAATGTTTGTGTATTCTAGACAAAGCATTAAGGTCTTCGGTGTTTGTGATTTGTTGCTGTGTTTGTTATTTGACCTATGCTTAGTTAATATACATTTCTGTAACCTATGGTGCCATTTCAATAGTTCGAGATGAATTCTGTCCATATTCCATAGTTGTGGATTTCAAGCTGTACGACAGACATGGCCAATGAAGACACTTTTATTTAGGGGTGCCTGGTTGGTCATTTTCTTAGTACACTTGTTTTTGTAGCGAGGCGCACACATCATTTGGAGGTGACAGGTTCAATTCCTGGAACATTAACTACTGCTTTTGATTTGTATGTTGTCTAGTGTGTCCTTTTATCTTTCTACTTCTTTCTTTGAGTACCAGTCAGTACATTGTCTGTTTGTTTAATATATACAGAAATATACAGACTGCCTATGTATAATTCCTCTAATCAGTTTACATCTTTCATCTGTCTCAAGGAGAACTGCCTCATTTGTTTTCTATCATTCTGTGATATTCTTTGAATTCTTTAAATCTCACGAGTAAATTCAGACTTTGTGCATAAGATAATTTCTCCTATCTCATTTTTATTTCCTTCTACAATAAGTTATACTTTATAAAACTAAAACATGTTTTTGGCGACCAAATGTTTTTTTTTAAATAAATTTAAAACTGTCTTTGAAACTCATTATTGAACTGTGTATGTTATCCACACAATTAGTGTTTGTGTCACAGTGGTTATTATGTAACATAAGTAATTGTTGGTAATTCTAAGTATGCCCTAACTAGTCATTTGGTGCAGATTCATCATCCCCCCCCCCCCTCTTCCCAGGAAACTTCAGCTTCACATGTGGGTTTCTGCCATTACTACTAGTTGCAGATTTACAAAATGTATTAATAAGTGTGTGGGTATATTTATTTCGGTGATTTTATTGAAAACATTATTGCTGTGAAATAAAGTGTAGTTATGGCATTTGCAAACAATATATGAAAATTAGAGATATTAGGTTTAAAAAAAAAAAAAAACTATAGCACCAAAGTAAACACAATAAAATAAAAATTCAAAACAAAAAACAATACAAATAAACAATCACTGGTTGTAATGATATATATGTAAATAATACAAAAATGTAACACATTAATAGGTGTCCAACTTAGTTTTCATGGAAAGTCATCTAGACCACAAGTTCACCTGAAAGTAAAACACACACAAATTACATTTTAATGTCAGCGGATTAAAGATATGCAATTATTTTAAACAATCAAGATAGCAAAGCATCGTTTCAACTATTATGATCCTGTAGTGCTGTACTTTACACAAGGCTCACAATCTTTTCTTTTTTTCCCTTCTATTCTGTGCCATCTTTTTTGACCTCACAGATGGGATTCTGTCCAGCACCGTAAGCCTTTCTCAACAATTTGTCTCAGGGTTTCTCTTGGATGTCCTTGTTTTACAAAAAAAAAAAAAACAGTATTTTATTAAATGATTAGCACTGTCTTATTTCAAACTTTATCTGGTAGCTTCATCGATTTTGTTATCATTATGTTCAGGTAAATTGGGAAATTAAATAAGGCCATCAGTACAGACTTACAAACATTCATTATGATGGCAATATACTGGAACGTACGTACTTTCTCATGCAGTGGATGCACATAAACTTTAATGGACATTTATACACATTGCTATTATGGTTGCAGTCGTTATAGATCAATCATGGTTTGGATTTTACTTGTTGGCCCAATACCTTGCCTTGATACGATGAATTCATCTGCCTGGCCAAACCCAGTGATGAATCACAGACATGAGCATGTTTATAAAGTAGACATCCAGGATTGTTTTGTGGTTGAATTTTGTTCAGGTGCACATTAAATAATGGGGCATATTGGATATGTCTTAGTCTTAGTCAAGGTTTCAGCATCACAGCAATAGGCTCACTTCACTCAGAGGAAAGGCAAGACAGACTTTTAACGAGATCGTGATCGGTACCATCAGTATTGGGAACTCTGCGCTGGCTGCTGAAGATGAGGACGGAGCATGCATGGGAATGCCCCGAGTGCTGTGATGTCAATTCTCGACTCAACTCAACTCAACCCAACTTATGCCAAGTCGTTCAATCCTTCACTATCACATGCAGCTCTCCCCATGTCCTCCCCATCTTTCTTAACTTCACTCTCTAGCTCCCTTCTCCAAGTGTTTTTGGTCTTCCTTTACTTCTGTGCTCCTGTGGGTTCCAGTGCAAAGACATTCAAGTTATAGACATTACAATGTGTGGTTGTCTTCTCAAAAACATAAGGATGTTCTCATGGCTTAGTCTACACTGCATTTCTATGCTGAGGAAAAGAAAAGGCATTGAATGGGTCTATGCTGGGTACCTTTCTCTTTGCTCACACACAAATAAGATATGCTGAATAGGATTGGGGGGGGGGGGGGGGGGGAGGAATTGATATTAAAACATTCTGGTCCCAGAATGTTTCACAGCAGGTACTCAAATTAGAAAATAATTATAGTGAAAACTTCTGACTGTATGCCATTTAAACACTTATCGTATTTCCTAAGTATAAGTTGCTCATATTTCCCTAACACACAGGGTCTAAAAACAATGTGCTTTTATGCAATTTTAGTAGATTTTTACCAAATGATTTAAAAGCAAATATCCTGTAGAAGGCCTTATTTGGGAATGTAGGTTCAGCAGCAACATAAAATGGAGAATAAAAAGGATACAATTCCAAGTTCTTTCCCACTGTAATAGTTTTGTGCTTGTCTTTATGCTTGCTGTTTCACACTTGTTAAACTAGGAATTGCTGTGTCCACCAAGAATCAACCACTTGATGTCAACATTAATAAATGCTTTAAAGTTGCCATGAAAGACAAATGTAACAAATTGATGAAGTCTTCTGGGGACAATTTTACACCAGCAGGTAGTGTGAAGAAACCAACTAGAGCAGGCTCGTTCAACTAAACTGACCCAGGGGACCAAAATGATGGAAAACAGGAATCGTTGGCTGAACCCCAGCATTAAATATCCTTAGTAAACTGCAGTTAGCAGGTGATTCGCGGTTGTCACGTAATTCAAAAAGTTTGGCATTTCAAATGGCACATATGAAACTGAGGCTATCCTCTGAGTAACGGCCACATATTATGGCAGCCAAAAACAGGGCCTTAGTCACATGTAAATTGCAGACTTCCGGTGACTATACCACCACCGCCGAGAGTATCTCCCACGCCCCTACACATGGCGTGGATTGGGGCTAAACTAGATGGCTGGGACTCAAAAGCAAAGCTGCAGAAGATGCGGAAGCTGATGCTCGTGAGTTCCAGCCATCTAGTTTAGCCCCAATCCACGCCGCGCATAGTGGCGTGGGAGATACTCTCAGCAGTGGCGGTAGTCACCGGAAGTGCGCAATTTAAGTTGCAGGAAGTCCGCAATATACATGTGACTGAGGCCCTGTTAGGGTGTTTTTGTGGCCCTAAAAATATGTGGCCGTTATTCGGAGGATAGCCAGAACTGATGATGAGGCAATATATGAAAACAGTGATTCATTCACTATCAAACACAGACAAGGACAAGCTAAAGAACTATCATATGGATGAAAATGTTGACAGTGATGAGAAATTTTCTGGATTCTATGATGCATAAAAACATTAGTTCAATAACTTTATGTATTCATATTATTTGTTCAGAATTTCCACTCCCAAAATTAAAGTGCATGTCATATATCAGATCTTCTTATACCTGGTGAACTTAGGGTCTCTGTGGCGAAGTGGTCAAGCCATTTGCCTCATGCTATGAAGGTTATGGGTTCATTGAATGGCTGTGTCATTTAGTTCATGACAGTAAATCTTACCGAGATTCCTAGAGATCATCGCCAGAGCTCATGCTCCATGTGACATTCTCGGCAGGTGGCTCGCTGGTCTTTGGAGAGAGACCGAACCAAAAGGAATAAAACCTGGTGCAATGATAAGAAGAAACTCCACAGGGGAGCATGTACAGCAGAAGTCTACAATCATCAGTAGAAGTAATCTCTCGTCGACAAATGTTTCGGCCCACGAGTTCCTAGACATTTTCAGAGAGTGGGCCCCCCTGAGTTTATGAAGCTCAGGTTTGATCTGCTCCTCCTGCACGTATTACCGGAGGTTCTCGACAGGGACAAGATGAAATTGGTGACTGTGCAAAAGGTACTGTGAGATTCGAAGTGTATTTACATTGTCACTGCGGTAGCATAATTAGAGCAGTCAGCATACCTGGACGACCAAGTGGCAAGCTTACGGTTGATTTATCGGACACATGTTGGACTTTGTTGGCAGAGGGACACCAGCAGACAATTCGAACACAATAGACTTTAAGGGATAAGACTTTCTTTTCCACTAGATACCCAGACCAGCTCACCGAGGCCCATCCCCCACGACGTTCCGTTGTGTCCAGAGCTAGCTCGAGGCCCCTCTTCGCAGCTTCACCCACTTGTTTTAGTGATCCTTTGCGCCCATTTCCTCGCAAGCCCAGTTGTTTAATCACATTGTACATAGAAGTGGAAACAAGACCTCTTGCTCCTACCTCAACGGCGAAGATTCTTACTGTGTACGCTTCGTCTCTCCTCAGACCATCCGCTAACTCACTGTGCTTCTCGAGCTTGTACATGTGGCTTTCGTCCATTCGCAACTCATACGGCACGGTCAGCTCGATCAAGATGAGCTAACGTCTCTCCGCAGAGTGTAGGACTATGTTAGGTCGCAGGCCAGTCTTCCGGATTAACTCTGGATACTTTTTGTGACCAGGCAGGTCAACTGCCAGTAACCAGTCCCTCGCACAGTCGAGCATCGATGGAGCGTATACGACCTTGTATTTACCTTTATAAATCTGCCCAGCCTTGAGGAAGCACATGGGGACAATGATAGGACTGGCCCTCACATTGGCTCTCATCCTAGCTTGGTCCACAACGGCCACTAACTCTTTCAGGACCTTGTCGTGGTATCACGTAAATCTACCCTCACCCTGGGGCTTTCCTGCTTGCAGACATAGTGGGCATGTCGGGTCGTTACTCGCACTCCACTTGACCATGTTGACACCAGACGGTAATACATCATAGGCAGATCGCACGATAAAGCTCAGTCGCAGCGGGGCTGTTTGCCAGATCTCACCCCATGTGAGTACTCATGGCAAGGAGCTCTCGAGGCTGATCCACTTGCCTTGCTGTGACTGTTGCGTGGCTTTTTGGACCTGAACCTTGTTTTCGGTGTCCCTAATCTACTTTATCACCATGTCACGGCACTCTTTGGCTGTGGCTTTGGACCACCAACTGACTTGCCCGTGCCCTAGGCCTCGATGGTCGGTTTGAGTGTAACCCATCACGTCTCTCAATTTCAGTGCATCTTGGGCATATTCAATCGCATCTAGGACCTTCCATTTGACACTTGTCTTAAGAGAGGGCTAGACAGCAGTGACAGTGGGGTCTGAAGACTCTCGCAACATCATCACGAGTCTTACTTTGTCAACTTTAAACTCTTCGGTTATTGATTTGAACGGTAGTACCAGCTTCGTCTGTTTACAATACAAAGCCACATCAATCAGACAAGGTGGTGCTCCCAACCATTTCTTCATGGCTGTGTTGATTTTATGCTCCATTGCCTCCACTGCCGTCATCGTCACTTCGTAGACGAGCAGCGGCCAGCGGAGCTTTGGGATCAACATAAATTGGAGATAACTTTGAATCGTAAACGCGACCAAGGCTCTTCACCGTTTTCTCTAGAACCGCAGGGATCCGATTCCTTGCCACCGTGAAACTGATCGCCGCCACCTTACCTTTCAGGATTGACAGACTCCCTGACTTCAGCAGATTTGAACTGCATATCGCTCCACTGGACTACATTGTTTAATTGTTTCAGAATCGTGCGAGCACTCCTCACTGCCTGTGATTATAGTCGTGTCATCCATAAATGCACTTAGTGGCGGCATCCAGTTGTCCCCAATCTGAAGGCCCTGTCCGTAGCCAGCCGCCCCGTCTAACATGACCTGCATGGCCATAACGAACAGTATTGGCGAGATCGTACATCCTATAGCTATCCCAACCTGGAGCTCAGTCCATCTCGTAGTAAACGTCAGGGTAGAGAAGTGCAAAGCGAACTTTGAGAAATATTGCTCGATCATTTCGTTGATCTATGTCGGTACGTGGAACATGCGAAGGGCCTGTCACAGTAGCTTATGGGGAACTGCCCCATAGGCGTTGGCAAGGTCCAACTATATCACATACAACTGAGTTCTCTCATGCTTGGCTCTCTGAATAGACTCCCAGATCATGGTCGCATGTTCAAGGCACCCAGGGACGCCTGGGATTCCACATTTCTGAACACTCGTATCAATGTATTTGTTCGCCATCAGATACTGTGTGAGCCGGCGAGCCATAACCGAGAAGAAAATTTTGCCCTCAACATTCAACAGTGAAATAGGTCTGAATTGGCATAGATTCATTGAGTCTTGCTCCTTGGGAATGTAGACCCCGTTGGCCCGTTGCCACTCGGAGCATTTGTGATTTGGCTCCACGCTAATCTCAGCAAGCGGTGAAGCATTCAGAGGATTTTCAGACAACGCTTGTACACGACGTATGGAACACCATTCGGCCCTGGGGCGGACTTGCCGCTAGCTCTTTTCACAACTTCTTCAACCTCAGACCAAGAGGGAGGTATCATTTTAAATGGTACCTTCGGCAACTCAGGCCGCTAAGGATCTCTTTGTTGTCATCGAAAGGCTCATTTTCCTATCTGAGTACATCTTGCATAGATGTGACTCAAGCTCCTCTTTACCGACCACCAGAGTCCCAGACTTCGGTTGCTTGAACAGACCTCGGGCAAACCGGAATGGGTCCCTAAAGAATTTCTCTAGCTCCCTTTTGGTTCTCCGTCTGTTGTTACAGAAATGCTCAGCACAACAGAGGGCACTGTGTCTGGCTCTCAGGTGCAACCAGACCTCGTACAGCCCCTCCTGCTCGCTGCCTGTAGCAGTTATGAACCGTTTTCTGAGTGCGTTTTTTTCTGCCCTGCACTTCAGAATGTCTCTCTGTCTCCTGCTTTTATTTTGCTTGACGCCGGAACTCGCAGGAACAGTACTCATATATTATATTACCAAACGCTGTAAGCTTATAACCTAGCGACTTTTTCTTTAAATCATGATTTAATTTCTCACATAGCGTAACTTCCAACTTACACCAGGACACCTTGTCGCTCGCAGGTGGAAACCTGACCTTTGAACGCACTTCTTCAGGCATCATCAAAACGTGCGCCTCTGTAGTCGACGTCATGGGCCTCTCCGGGCAAGTGAGGTATACCCTGCCCGTCGTTCCCTGACGACTCATTAACTATGACGGGAGTAGTAGTTATGCGACGACGTTTACTGCGTGAAATGAAGTCAATCCTCTCGACTTCAGTCTTTCACTTGGGAATTACAGTATAAAAACCTTGTAAGATAAAATCAATAGGCAGGTTTCTTTACTATGTTCAGATCAAATGTACAAAGTTTATTAATCCATTAAGTGTTACTTACTTAATGTTTATGAAGGACTGTTCATTACACAGTGTATTTCTTAAAGATTATAATCTTAATGAATGCAGATGTCATCTTTAAACAAGAATATCAATGTTTTAGTTGTTTGAATTGCCACAAATATAACATAAAACATAAATGGAAAGCTCATTTCTTACTTTTTAGTTGGCTACCTTAATCCTAGCTTTGGCCCTGTCTTCCTTGAGCTCATTGGCTGCAATACATGTGTAGTCCCCTTCGTGACGTTTCAACAGGTGTTCAATCTGCAGCCACCCAGTCACCTGATATTTTCCTGGACCACCTCTTGTGGCAATAACAATGTGATCGTCATCACCTAGAGGTAAACATGGTAGGAAGAATCAAATACAGTAACTTTATATAAACTTTACAATTATTACGCCTCCCTGTTATCTTTCAGTTTAATTAAAAAAACTGGTTTTGGAAGCGCTGCTACTACAGAGGCAAGACTCTTGCCATCCAAATTTAAGGTCTTGGTTTATATTCCACATCACTGAAGATTTTTAAATAAATTATCTGGGCCCTTAGGTTAACCCACCCTAAAATGGATTCCAAGAAAATATCCAGGGAAGTAAAGATGGTCACTATATTGTTCCTATTGGTCTACAAAAATTCAGGTCTAGCATCATTTGCCTGATGTGCCAGTGGCTTGAGAAGAGTTCACCATTTTTGGAATACTTTGCTTGCAACGACAAAAATCTGAAAAACTAGCTACTTTAATTTAATACCAGATTATTGTTTTTTTGAAAGATAAAGAATTTTAATAAAAACTGTAAAAGCTTATGAAATTAATCATCTGAATGCTAAATTTTGTGTGAAATACAAGAATGACTAATAAACAACTATTTATCAATTAGGGCATGTGCAAAATAGGACTTCAATATTACTGACAGTCACTGTTAATGAGTTTATGAAGATAATTTTAACAATGAGAGATTCAGAAAGATGTTGAATAGGACACACACTGAAAAAGTGTCACTTGCATAAATCTTTGAAATATACATCTGTATGTTCTTATATTTGGCTGTTTTTGGTTATCTAGATGCTTGGTTTCATTTATGAGTCTGTCTCCATATCAGGAAGTAAGTTCGGTAAATATCTTTAAAAAAATCTGTATGCATGGGAGGAAATAAGCAGAATGAAAATCTGTATTAATTCTGATAATAAGATACTTCAATTCCTGTCACCTCAATAACTCCAGTTTAATATTATTATAAAAGATAAAAGTGTGTTAGATTTAAATGACTTACAAAGCACATTAGACAGGTCTTATAAATATAATAGGTGCTTATGTCTTAGTAGTAATTTAATCAATGATATCATGTTCAACATTTTTGAATTGTCTTACCTGTAACAGATTGTATGAATTTATATTATTAGTTCTAATTGTAACATTTAAATGTACTTTTTTGAAATAACTGTCTTAATCATAAAGAGTCATTTATTTGTTTCAAATATTTGCAGGATCTGGGATATTATTATTTTTCTTTGCAATATCTACTCTTCACTCCTTCCATGCAGTTTTCTAGAACTAGCTATTTTCTGTTGTTATAGGCTTATTGCAGCTTGACATATTTTCCATATTCTGTCTAAAGACAGAAATGTTATTCATCGCTGGCTGCTGAAGATGAGGAAGGGGCACTTATGAAAATGTCCAGAGTACTATGATGTCAATTCAACACTTATATTCAACTAAGGAAGTGCTTTGGAGTTATTATTTCTTGCAATCTAGTGTTAAGTATTACTATGTCTCTGACAAGCAGAACATGTGTCTTCTCTAATAATAAAATAAGCCAATCCAAGTTGCAGACTGAGAAAAAAAGGTATTTGAAAAAATTTTTGTCATTCACTATTTGGCTTGCTCTAATTTGAGCTTTCAACAACTCATATGCATGTCTTTCCTTCAAACATTCATGCCACATCCCCGACCATACTTCAGTTTTTGTATGAGAGTTTTTTTTTTTTTTTTAAATTATTATTTGAAATCATCTTTACTTATCGCTATATGCATTTTATTATGACGATAGTCTGCCAACCTTTTTATTATCTTCAGTTCCCACACATGCCAGTACACACAACCTTTTCATTGTTTTTAATTTCCATATATACCAGTACAAATATAATAAACACTGAAATCCCTTTGATATCAAGATAATTAGTAGTCAAGAAGATCTCCTCTGCTATGTCAATTTGCCTCTCCTTTGAATAATGGTGCTAAATTATTGAGGCTAAGAAAATACCATAACAGGACCTCAATGGTGTGTAAAATTAGGATTTCTTTCCAGCGAATACACCAGGGGCAGGTGGCAAATCGTGTGACTAGTGCTGCCTTTGTAACATTGCAGTTGTTTCAGTTGCATGACTAGTGCTGCCTTTGTAACATTGCAGCTGTTTCAGTTGCATGACTAGTGCTGCCTTTGTAACATTGCAGCTGTTTCAGTTGCATGCTTAACCCTTCAGTCATTAGTGTCGCCATTGGACTGTTGTGACAGATTCTGGTGGCGGTTTCTTAATTGTAACACTCATTGCCCTAATCCTTAACCCAGAACTTAGGGGAGAAGTTAAACCTAGGACCCAGGGGAGAAGTTAAACCTAGGACCCAGAGGAGAAGTTAAACCTAGGACCCAGAGGAGAAGTAAAACCTAGGACCCAGAGGAGAAGTTAAACCTAGGACCCAGAGGAGAAGTTAAACCTAGGACCCAGGGGAGAGGTTAAACCTAGGACCCAGGGGAGAGGTTAAACCTAGGACCCAGGGGAGAGGTTAAACCTAGGACCCAGGGGAGAGGTTAAACCTAGGACCCAGAGGAGAAGTTAAACCTAGGACCCAGGGGAGAAGTAAAACCTAGGACCCAGAGGAGAAGTTAAACCTAGGACCCAGAGGAGAAGTTAAACCTAGGACCCAGGGGAGAGGTTAAACCTAGGACCCAGGGGAGAGGTTAAACCTAGGACCCAGGGGAGAGGTTAAACCTAGGACCCAGAGGAGAAGTTAAACCTAGGACCCAGGGGAGAAGTTAAACCTAGGACCCAGGGGAGAGGTTAAACCTAGGACCCAGGGGAGAGGTTAAACCTAGGACCCAGAGGAGAAGTTAAACCTAGGACCCAGGGGAGAAGTGAAACCTAGGACCCAGGGGAGAAGTAAAACCTAGGACCCAGAGGAGAAGTTAAACCTAGGACCCAGAGGAGAAGTTAAACCTAGGACCCAGAGGAGAAGTTAAACCTAGGACCCAGGGGAGAAGTGAAACCTAGGACCCAGGGGAGAAGTTAAACCTAGGACCCAATGTTGGAGCTGATGGTCTGCCTGCCATGGTGATAATTCCGCGATAATTTTTGTGTTTTACAAAATTTTCGTCTGAAAATAATTTAGGACCTTTATTTGGAGGTGAGCCGTCATTTCTACTATACACCTTATATTGTTAAAAGCTATAAGGTTCTTATCAAATGCTATAAATTAAGAAATGTTAACAATAGTAGAATTGGATATTAGGTGAAATTCTTTACTGTTATTGTATGTCATTCTGTGTCTGCTTCCATCTTGAACATCTTTCCCTTTTCAGACTTTCTGTACTTATTATTCTATGTTCTGTATGAAATTATATATTTGAAATGTGGATATGGGCGGGGGGGGGGGGGGGGGTGTAAGAGATGAACGCTGAGTATCAAAACGCTATCTCTAAACCAATATATAACAAGTGGAAATTCTTAGGGAACACTTCTTTAAATAGTTAGAACTTCTTGCATAAGGCAATTAGACAGTTAAGCATTCCTTCATGCTGCAGATATTAACATGTAGATATCCAATGGCAAAATCCTGAGATCCTAAAAGACGAATATGTCCTCTCTGGCTGACGACTTCTCTCCCAATCCTTGGGTACCAATTCCATTGACAACAAACATCTACATATTTTGTATAAACACAGTGTCTGTCACACTGTTTTTAATTCTTGGGTCAATTCTGTGTGTAGCCACACATGACAATACTCAAAATTTTTCTCAGGCTGCTCATTGTGGGTTTAGAATTTACCCAAGTTGTGTAAACATGTGTATTTCAGCACCATTAAGACCACCAAAATAAATTCATTTTCACCTCTGCATGTTTCTGCAAAATTGTTAATGGTAACACTGTAACAAAAGCTACATTGCATTAGATTGAGAAATCAACAGAAACAAATGATTCCAAAATCCGTAATAGTATTTGATTCATCACTAGTTTTTTACCTGGCATATCAAAAGTCTTATTGTTGGCTTTAGTAACAACCCAGTGGATTGAAGGAGTGGGGAATCCAATAGCTTCACATGAAAGGACAACATTGTTGTTTGTGCTGTTTTTAACATATTCAGGCTTGGTTACAATCTGTGCACCTGAAAATGGGAGAAATAAGTTTATAAACTGATTTACACTAGTCTTTAGAAAGCATATGTTGATGTTACTATACAGCAGTGGCAATCATTAGAACGTTTATTTAAAAATATGCACACACAGTCTTTTCTTTTACAGCAAAAGTGACAATTCAGATGAAGCAGATGTGCTGATCCAGACAGAGAAGTTTGATGTATGAGGAACAAAAGTGCAAGGGCATTCACACCACACTCTGCAGGCAGACATCCAGGAAGCCAAGAGTGTCTTCTTTATGACTACTTGCAGCATGATGATAGAGATAATGGCAGTGACACAAACTTACACATGGCTGGAATCACAGGACTATTCCACGAGGGAGTGCTGAATGATTCTATGAGCATGATACACAGGTCAAGGCACTATTTACACAGAGGATTGAGTCATGGCAAAACTCCATCAGTGTGGAGTTACCTTTATCATTGGTGCAAGACATACAAGTGTTGTTGGCAATGAAAGAGCTGATAAGACTGACTGGCTCTGCCTTAGCTGCAGATGGTCATCCTATGGATCATGCTAACACTGTTAATGCCCTTAACAATAAAAGACACTCAAAGGCTATTGGGAGCAGCACATTCAAATTAGTGCTTAGAATGTGAGAACTGGAATTAAAGACTGGCATAGCCAAACATGAGAGGTACACTGGACATAGAAGGAGTCTTTCTCACTAGCATAGGACTGGCACTATTAACAATGGGACAGTGGTAATATGTTGAAGGGGGAATTTGATCACTCATATGTGTCTGGAGTGGGGTGAAAATAATCCAACTGATACAACTTTTACAACTTTGTCGGTGTTATTAGAACACTTCTCTGTGTGAGTTCCGGGGCCCTGTTATAGGGAAAACAAGAACAGACTCACTGCCTACCAAAAAGCATGTCGTAAGAGTGTACTAATTGGGAGCTTTCCTCAAAGTAGGAGTGCGTCTGCCTGAGAGGCAAGGAATCAGCAGTCTGCATACAAATAAGTCAAATATGTCAAATGGAGGATCACGCAACACTCAGATTCTGGAACAGGACTACAGTCCAGAAGTGGATGAACAACCAGAACTTTTCACCAGAGTTTACAGCTGGTGAACGCGAAGAAGAAGATAAGAAAAATTAGTTGGAGACAAAAATCATGTAAGAAATACTGGATACATTTCTATGTTAATTTCATAGAGGTCTTTCTCCAACACACCTGGATCACATGGGCCTACTGACTTGACCTCCATTGTATCCCTCTTGGATTCTCTGACAGCTGCAGCCATCATCTGGCAAAGATTGCTGTGGGAAAGAGTATAAATAGATTACCATGAAAATAAACATTACAATGTTAATGCTAAATATCAGAATGGTGCAACTAAATATCAGAACTTAGAAATTAAATATCAGAACTGTAAAACTAAATACCGGAGCAGCTGTTTAAAAAAAAGGGGCAGATAATAAAACAATCACACTAAATATGACTTGTGTCGAGACTATGTAATATTCAAATGAGCTAAAATCTTCTGTCAACATAATTCTTTTCATCATGTTTCTCATCTCCTTTTCTTACTTTTGCTTTTTATTCTCAATGGAACACCATCCCACACAAAACTATCTACCCCCACCATCCCCCCTCCCCCACAACCATCACAACACACACACACACACACTTACATAACTGTTTAGATTTTACAAGCAACAATATCAGTAGAGATAAAAGATTATTATGTCCTAGAGATTAGGCTTCTGGGAGTAATCAGAGGGTCTGGCCAGCTCAATACATTCAGAGGAAAGGCAAGATATAACCAGATTGTGACCACTTTCATAAGTATTGGAACTGCTGGCTGCTGAAGATGAGGACAGAGCATGCATGGGAATGCCCCAAGTGCTGTGAAACTCAACTCAACAGCTTAAGCTCCTTTTGTCTTCTCTACATCAGTTCTGCATCAAACTCCTTTTAAGGCATGATTGACAGGTTTTAAGTTACTGTTTTCTTCACTTTTGAGCTCTGGTAACACATGGAATAATGAAAGAATTCGATTAACAAAGTAAACAGTGATCCTATTTAACAACTGAATTCTCTGAATTTATTTTGGCTAACTCTTACTTGTATGTGACACCATCAGAGCCACAGATTATTTCATCCCAGACACACTGGCAGATATCATCATCACCAACGGATTTACAGTCAAGGCCATCACCACAATGACCATGCTTGTATGCAGCACCATTCTTGTCACACTTCTGCCCCTCAAATCTGGAATAATGCACAAATAATTGGACAGGGCAAGAAATAGTGTATACATAATATATTTTACTATAACCAACAAAAAAGTGGAGTTGTACTTGAATAAGAAATGATATTTTATAAAAGACATCATAAATAGCCATTTTAAAAATGATATCTTGTTAGTTGACTTCTGACATTCACCACACTCAAGCCATTATCAACTGTTTCTACTTGTGATGGACAACAGTGCTGAAAACAAGTCTTTTTAAAAATATCTGAATTTAACCATAATGCAATGAAGGACTCATTTACACCTATATGTGTGTGTATATACATAGATGTGTGTGTGTATAATATTTATATATATATATATACACACAACACTCCCACTACAATATTAGAATGTGATATCACAATGAAACAATTGACTAGAACTTAGTTCTAACAGATTTCTTGCTTTTATCTTTACTGTAGATGTAATGTCACTGTCAAAAAATGGACCATTTTAAAGTATTAGTTTAAAGAGAACGGGTCATTCACATCAAAAGATGACAGTCCATATTTTTCAGTACATCATAAGGAGGATGAAACTTCAGTAGTTCATAACATTGGGAAAGCTGGTAAGAAAGAGAAGCATAGAAGCCAAGATTGGTTTATCATCATCTTCATCATCATCAGGTGCCTTGCCGACTGGTGTGGGCGATCATGCCTCTCCATAATCTGCAATCTCCTGCAGCATGTATCAGTTCGTGTGCTGTTACATCTCCATGCCATGCAACAAGACTGTCAAGCATCTTCTCTCGTTGTCTTCCTCTATCTTTCCTTCCACAGATCTTTCCAGTGCTCACAACATGTTTTATTTTCCCTCTTCTCATAACATGGCCGAAAATGATGACTGTCTCCTTCTGATGTCTGTGATAAGTTGTCTTCTGGGCTCCTGCCTCTTTCAAAACCTTTTGGTTGCTCTTTTTGGCTGTCCAAGGTATTCTTAAGCATTCTTCTGTAAAATAACATCTCTGAGGCCTCAAGAAATTGTTTGGCCTGCCTTCCGATTGTCCAGGATTCACATAGCCCAGTGAAACATCTATATCATGTATGATTGGTAATACATGAGACAGAAAGGCTGTTGACTGACATAGCACAGGGAAACATCTACATAATGTATGATTGGTAATACATGAGACAGAAAGGCTGTTGACTAATATAAAGCACAGTGAAACATCTATATAATGTATGACTGGTAATACATGGGACCGCAGGTTGTTGACTGACATACATGATGCTAAATGACACTTGCACTCTAATAATAATAAGAAGAGATTGAATGAACAAACAAACTTTATTTTGAGTGGGTCACAAACTGGGCACAAAAGAGTGTCTTACATGTGGTCTTTCACTACTATTTCACTCATCAATTGTATTTGTATCTATAAGGCATTTCATTTTCAAATAGCAATATACATAATTTGGATACTGAGTAAAAAAAAAATTAAAGGTGTGGATGGCAAATGCATACATGTTTGAAGCTATGGATCTGCCATAAACACCTTTGTGTTTTACTTAGAGTGTAAATTATGTATACTGCTTAAGAAATAGAATAAGGGCATTTTTTCGCTGAAATACTATAGAAAGATTCTCAGAATATCTTGGACAAAGAAGATGAGAAATATTGACATCTTAAAAGATCTGAACATCAAGGAAGATTGGCTAATAAACAGCATCCTTTCTAGAAAGCTGAAATATTTTGGTCATATCAAGCACCACAACAGATTTGAAAAAAATTATAGCAGAAGGCATGGTACCAGGAAGGAGGGGCAGGGGCCGACCGCCACGAAGATGGGCACAGGATATAAGTGACTCCTTAAGTGGAGTGCATGAGGCGGGAGAACTGGTGAGAGACCGAGTTTCAGGCAGACCGTGATGAGAGCGACGTTCTGCAAAGGACCTGCTACATGATGATGATGATGATGATGATGATATTGCTGTTGCTATGTGTGTATATTCACAGACAGTAATAAGTTCACACACACACACTTTCATATACATGGAAAAAACATAAGCTTTTCGAATCATTTAAATAATCATATATACTATGTATCATAGTTATGAGTTAAAAGAATTGAACTGAATACTAATGAAGATAATAGCAGTGTGAATATCACAATTGCCTGAAAGAAACTGTATGATCAATATGAAACAGCAACAGTTGCAAAAGTATAAGAATCTTTTATCAAACCAAAAAGGATACTATTTTTCTCAGTTACAACCCAGAAAGGGTTGAACAGGATATTACAGCACAGACCCAGTATTTTGTTTTACAGATGAGTAAGCTGGGGAGAACGGAGTGAGCTGCACAAGAAGGCAAATGATGGAAAGGCTTGGTCATGAGCTAACTGAATGTTTTTGCTCCACTGATTAAAACAGTGTGGTAGAAGAAGAAATATATACATTTATATATAATATAAATTTATATATATATATATATATATATATATATATATATATATATATATATATATATATATATATATATATATATATATATATATATATATATATATATATATATATATATATATATGCTTTTCATATAGGAATAATTATATATATTTTTATACATACATAAAGGTTTTTCCAAATAACCACTTACATCTGTGTGTTGTTTAGCAATAATGAAAAAAGTATAATACAGTAATGGTGGAATATTCATAAATAATGCTCATAATAATGTACAAAGTGCATAAAGTACCTGGAACAAATGTCACAGCAGCCACACTCCGGATCTTTTCCCATGCCAGCTAAGCACTCTGATCGTTCCACTGTCTCACATTTGGCACATTTCTCTGTGCACTTGTCAGCTGTGACTGCTACCATTACCATGGATAAAGCAAGCAAGAGAACCTTCATGATCGCTGTTGTTACTAATACCTTGTCTGATGAAGTGAAATAATAAAATAATAAATTTATATACTAAATTTAAAGAGATTATATAATATTTCTTAGAAAAGAATTACATCAATGACAATTAATCTTTTGAATGTATATAATGTAGTTTACAAACTGGTTAACATTTTTATATGGTTCTCTCATTTTCCACATTACAAAGTCATAATCATGTTTCATTGTTTAGGTGCGCCCCAGTTGTACCCTTGGTTCTCCAAAACTGTCAACTGTCCAATTTTAAACAAATCTAAGAAGAAGCTTGAGAATGAAACATATACTTACAGTTAAATCTGTAGACCATATTAGATGTCAGTCTTTTAAATACTTTTTAATGATTGAAATGTGTTGCTGGGTAGCAGTAAGAGACTGTTTTGGAACATTAGTGTACCTGAACTGTTCAGCAGTAATTGACTCAGATTGACAAGAAGAAAGATCTGCCCTGCTTCCCCACTTTAGATGAGTATCAGACGAAGACTCATGGCCAACCATTCAAACTTTGCCTGGGCTTAGGTCCTTACTGTACATCTTCATCATGATGATGACCCTGTCAGTATTGGAGTCCAGCCTTTAGTTTGTTCTGAATTAACTGTAGTTTTCACTGATATATACATATATTGTGCCTTCTTTTTGATCCATTCATTGATATTCTACCTATGTTGAAATTCAATGCACTGTTATTCTGAATATTACTTTGTTGGTGTAAGATATTTCACCATTTCCTTTAGTGAGGTTGGTGTCAGTGTTTAATATATTTCCATATTTCTGTTATTACTGTGTTATTTGACTATGACAGTGATCCTATCTAGTCTGGGGGCTAACAAGTGGTATGGCCAAGTTGTGCCCAGGAAAATTTAGTTGTTTTGTGAAGCCTATAATTTGAGTTGCCTCATCCCTGAAGTGATGTTGGAAGGTCATTGGAGCTGCGGAGAACCTTCTAGACCAACAAGAGCCACCATCTCAACATTAAATTCCTTCAGGGTGTCTTTGTTTATTAGGGGAACCCTAATAAAAGACATGTGACACCATCAACTCATGACAAAAGTAAAAGATAATGAGAATAAACCAGGCAAATAGTAATGTTGTTTCTCTAAATGGTATTTCATTATAAGATGTTCAGTCGTACAAGTGTATACCTATTCAGCAGTAATGTAGATAAAGATTGGGGGACACTGACATAGATATTAAAATACAAATACAAATGCAAGAGGAGCTTTCATAGCACAGGGAAATTTGTGAAGTTTAAAAAAAAATTAAAACTGATATTAAACTTAAATTATTTAGTTCTAATGTCAAATGGGTACTGCTGTATGGGGGCAGAAACATGAAAAAACACTTAAACAATTACTAATAAACTACAGCATTCATTACATTATCAAGTGAATGCGCAGAATAGGAGGAAATAATTGGTATGATAGGATCACTAATGTTGAACTGTGGGAGAGAACTAAACCAGTTTCAGAGGTGACAAAAAGATGCTGGTGTTGGACAGGACATACTCTGAGAAAACCTGATAACAATATAACAAGAATATCTTTGCACTGGAACCCACAGGGGTTTAGAAATAAAAGCAGAGCCCCAAAAAAAAAACCCACATGGAGAAGGAAGGAGCTAAAGAGTGTGTAGTAAAGCCAAAAGGGTAGGGAGCAGATGGGGTTAGCTGCATGCATGCAAGGTATAGAAGAACAACTTGGTGTGAGTTGATTAAGGACCTATACTCCACTGGGGGATAGAAGGCAAAAGGAGACGTAGGTCGCAGTATTTGAGTTGTATAAAAGCAATGGCAAACTACTAACTAAACGTAACACCACTTAGTAAAACCACAAAAAGGCCAATAAACTGGGATAAATCATAATCTGTGACGTTCTGATATGGAACTTAACATACAATTTAAAAAAAAAGCAAAAAATTATAGCCGACTTAGATTCTACACAAATTATGTGTTTTTATTTATTTTTAAGAAACTGTCTTAACTTTCAGAGAAAAATCACGCCATTGGTAGTTGCTGTTCATGTTTCAGTGAGACGCTATCCACGGCTACCTAATTACATACTTATCAATGTTTTAATCTTTACTTTCCGAAATTTGAAGAAGAAAAAAAGTATGCCCTAAAAAAGTTAAGTTATGTATGCTTTCTAAATCAATACACTACAACTTTTAATGAGACTATACAAACCTTTCACGATTCCTGGTTACTGTTGCTCTTCTCTTCCCTCACGTACCCTCGAAACTAGGCTCGCTCAGTAGGCACAACTGGGAGCCAGAAGACGTTATAAGTTAAAAATAGCTGGCGTGAGAGCTGCTTTACCTTCGGATGGGAGCACAAGCATTGTTGATATTCTCTTGAGTCAGCATCCCAGGCCTTGCCCATCCCTTCATAGCAATGCATATAAGCACCGCCTACTATGAACACGTACATTACATAGCACTTGTTGAGTGAACTTGCATGTATGAATGTGGTCTTTCACTCGCACGCATATGTCAGCTATCCTATAAAGCAGCGTGTTAATTTACAGTTGCCCATCCGGACTTGTCTACGTAAACAGACGTCTTTGTAAGCCACGAAATATAAAATCGAAAGGGGATTTACCATCAGTGTTAAAGTGAAACCAAACAGTGGTTTATACCCTGTTTCTTGTCGCCTATACTTAAGTTTGGATATCTTAAAAACGGTCTCAGTTGATTAAAAAAAATACATTGGCTGAAGGCATCCTGTTTCTTTTCCCCGATCTTTTCCTCCCTCTTCAGCGAATATACTTCATAGATATTAAATTTCTTCAACTTGTTTCAGACAAGTATAATTTAACCCTATATGTAGCGGACTAGAAATTATGCTGATCTGCATTATTTCAGTTTTAGTGGTATTTACTTTCATGTTATATCTTCCCCGTGTAGGTTCCGGGGCCCTGTTGAAGGGAAAATACTGACTATCTAAAAGCATTTCGTAATAGTCGACTAATTGGGAGCTTCATTCGACAGCATCTGCCTGAGAGGCAAGAAACCAGCAGTCTGCATTCAAGTGAGTCAGAGATGTAAAACGGATGCACACGCAACCCTCAGGTTCTGGAACAGAACTGCAGCCCAAAAGTGGATAAACAACCATAACTTTCCTCCACAGTTTACAGCTGGTGAACATGAAGAAGAAGTTATATCTTCTACACGTTGAACTAAGCCTGTTCAAATGGTATGTAGAAAAATCAAATCAGTTGTGCCAATAATGCGAAAACATTGCTACGAGAGTTTAAAGAGAAAAAAAAAAAGGTCTTGACTGCCTACGATCGATCGATCAATTTGTCTCATCTGGGATGCTACCTCAAGGTTTGCCATGCCATACTGAGATTGTAAAATCTGAAATGGAGGCTGGTGATATCCTCAGCAATGAACCCCAGGAAGGCAGATACCCAGTTCAACCCCTCCAAAGAAGATATAATGTGGGCATCCTTAACGACTATACCAGCCAGGTGTAACCTACAGGTCTTTCCAGATAAGAGCGTTACTGCCTGCATTTGCCACTTTTCAGGGCGGCGCAGGGCGCACAAGTCTTAAATAGGGTGATTCAGGGCCACACGGATCGTATTGTCAGCAAGAACTGTGGCTGACGGTACTTTCTATTTGGGTCCCCCGAGAGCAAATTTTCCACAACCCTGTTGAGAATTTCCAACTCTTCTTGGCGTTCACCGGCTGTAAACTCCGGGAGAAAGTTCTGATTGTTCGTCCACTTCTAGGCTATAGTTCTATCCAACAGCATGCGTATTTCGTGCATACCTGTTTTACAGATCTGACTCATTTGTGTGCAGACGGTTGGCTCCTTGGCTCTCAGGCGGATGCACTCAGACTTCGAATAAACCTTCTAGTTAGTCGACTTCAACGGCATGCTTTTGGGCAGGCCGTGATTCTCTTCTTATTTTCCTCCCCAATAAAACCCCGGAACCCACACGCTGAGATTTTGAACCCTGGTCTCTCTTCTGACAGCCTAGAATTCTAACCTCGGTTTTTGAACTTCAGAAGTTCACGGATAACAAAACGTATTCATTGTCCAAGTCAAGTTACTTGGTGCAGCCCTCTTGAAATGTATCAAAAGCTATGTTAACTAATTCTGCTATTTTGAACAAGCCTACTTTCTTATCATTAGTGCATGGTCACAGGATAGCTCATCCCTCTAATTAGAATTTTCTGTTTACTATACTGTATGTCAAAACGATCTTGGCTCCCAGGTCTGCCCAGCCTTAAATGGGTACCAGGTGGAGTCATGAGAAGTAAAGGCGGCCGGCGTGATGATGACCACATCATCCACCAAGTGCCGATTGGTCTATAAAATATAGGTCTAGCCCTGTATGCCTAATACGCCCGAAAGCGGGAAAATGGCTATTTACTTTTACTTTTTACACTGTATAGCGTTTGGTTAATATCTTCTTCTTCTTCTTCTTCTTCTTCTTCTTCTTCTTCTTCTTCTTCTTCTTCTTCTTCTTCTTCTTCTTCTTCTTCTTCTTCTTCTTCTTCTTCTTCTTCTTCTTCTTCCCCCCCCCCTCTTCCTCCAATTCTTATTTCAATCACTCATGTCTAACCTGCAGTGTTATCTCGTGTATACTTTTTTCTGTCTTATTTAAACTTTTAATAAAAGTTTATGAAGCGTTCTGTTTAAGGGGGAAAAAGGGGGAGGGGAGGGGGGGGGGAGTTATTTGGGTGACAATTTGTTTTCGTTTTTGTAAATTCGATTGACTTGCCGCCTTGTTCGGATGGGACGGCAACATTTATATGATTTGAGATATGATGATTGTGCATGACTGTCCATGTCTGTGATGATTAATGTACAGCTCTGCTTTTACGGTGGTTTCTTGAAGCTTCAACGCGCTTTATTTGTTGTACCCCTGAAAGACTTTCAATTTGCCTTTTCCTCCCCTCACGTTTCCGGGAACTCTCCACTGGTGATCCTCGTCGACATGGTGGCACTTTGTGTTAGCGGGTGTTTATCGCTTGTGTCATGTACTAGTGGGGTAAAATGTACTACTACTATTCCCTGGAATCGTATCAGTTATGGACCCATTTTTCGTTATTTTGAAGCCTTACCCTGGCTTTTGCCGGCAGCCGCAATATAGTCTGCTGTTGAACGTGGTTTTTGATACCTTCCACGGGTGATCCTCATCCACATGGTTGCACTTTGAGTCACCGGGTGTTTATCGCTCTGTGTGATGTCCTGGTGGGGTACAACTTACCTACCTACATATCCCCAGGACTCTAAAACAAATGTTCCGAGCTAAGACTTGTTGATTTTTAGTTGAGTATACATGTGAATGCAGGTTAACTGTTCCCTGTTCCTATTTATGGAATCAGGATTTGTCTTGTATCTTTTTAATTTAACGATCTTCTTGTGCTAGATTTTTGGGGCTTTCATTTCTATTTGACCTTTCTTTTTGTGGTATGTGACATTTTTTGCTCTTTTGCTTCTAGTTACTGAATTGCTAGACTTAGTATTCACTTTTTTCGTGTCCAGGTACTGTTGTTGTTGTTCGTCCATCACTTGTGATGAGGATCACTTTTTCTTTCATCCATCATGAAACTATAGTTCATTGTCTGTGAGTCCTGAAGTGACTTATAAGCACAATATGGGATCTAGGATAAAGAGGGCAGTACCGTGTAGCAAAAAAAAAACTTTCTTTTTCCTGTGCAAAAATTCGTTTCCTTCACTCTGTATGTGATATGGTAGCCTATATTACTCTTTCTGGAATGGATTTCATGAGCTATCCTAACATTTCCCTGTTTAGCGGGGGACAAAAATCGTCGCTTTCAGTCAGCATCCCCGAAGGGGTAGCTATTGGTTATTATTGTGACTTGGGTTATTTGCAATGTTGATGAGATCATTAGAGACAGACCCAAATACTGCCCCGACCGACGACGAAGTCGTCTACTGGCCAGCCAGTGGGCGACCCGGTCTAATGTTTTGTTATATGGTGATTGACATATATTGTAAAAATTAATCGGCAGTCGAATGATGCACTGATATGGGTAACATGAGGCCGAGCACCCTTTTCTACTTCGGAAGTTCTACCGTTTCTATCTCTAATCCTATAACAACGGCATGTCTTTGGGTCACAGCGTTAATGTTGACTGTTTGATCAGATCTTTCCGCTTCTAGCGATCTTAGGCGCTAGACTTCATGTGTTTGTGTATGAGTTCAATCCACTCTGTTAGGTGGATTGAAATCCGTCTTAGTCTGCCTCGTTTCTACTTCCGGTCGGCCGAGCTATGCTTTTGAAAAGTTGGCAGATCTGATTACACGTCTCCCTGATCGCACTGTGCATCTCTTTAACTGATTGCCCGTTTCTTGGGTAATGATTTGGTGAACTTTAACCTTCGTGACGTAATCTCTGGACAATATATTAAGGATATTACGAATAAATAATTAAAGTGTATAAGGTGTGGACCAGCATTAGAATGCTGGACTCCCTTGTAGGCGACCTGAGTTTGAATTCTCTGAGATTCTTGGAGATTTGTTTCCTCTCGTGAGCAAATTTATAACATAAAGTAGGTGGCGACAATACTGACCTCATGCTCAACCCCCCCCCCCCCCCCCCACACACACACCTATCACCGACCTGCCCACCTATTCTGCACAATGGGTTAATGGTGGCAATAAAGGCACTATGATCGGGAGGGTGTGTGGATGATTGGTGGGGGGTGGGGGGGGGGGGGGTTGAGCCTGAGGAATAAGGGCAGCATTGCTAGGGCAATCTTCACTGGCTGCGTAGGTTAGCATGTTTATTGTTGCCCTGACAGTGGTGTTGGGGGGGGGGGGGGGGGGGCGGGGAAGAGACGTCCATCGCCTTACCAAAGATTGAACAAGGGTCTTTTGCACGACCACCTAATGTTCTAACCCTTTGGTCAGCCCGCTCCCCATAATCAAAAGCTATAAGTATAGAAAGAACACAAAGAGCTTTTAAAGGAGCTACCGTGATCACTAATAAACCCGTCTACACTGGACTACAAGTGTCTTCGTAACCGTCTTATGTGCTATGTGGTTATACGAGCGTAACCGCCTTATGTGCTGTGTGGTTATACGAGTGTAACCGTCTTATGTGCTATGTGGTTATACGAGCGTAACCGTCTTATGTGCTGTGTGGTTATACGAGTGTAACTGTCTTATGTGCTATGTGGTTATACGAGTGTAACCGTCCTATGTGCTATGTGGTTATACGAGCGTAACCGTCTTATGTGCTATGTGGTTATACGAGCGTAACCGTCTTATGTGCTATGTGGTTATACGAGCGTAACCGTCTTATGTGCTATGTGGTTATACGAGTGTAACCGTCTTATGTGCTATGTGGTTATACGAGTGTAACCGTCTTATGTGCTATGTGGTTATACGAGTGTAACCGTCTTATGTGCTATGTGGTTATACGAGAGTAACCGTCTTATGTGCTATGTGGTTATACGAGCGTAACCGTCTTATGTGCTATGTGGTTATACGAGTGAACGCCATTTGTTCGATTCTCATCCTTGAGATGTTGTTTCTACAGAATGAAAATCTGTAGGGAGAAATCTTTAAAAATAAAAAAATAAAGTAAAGGCTTCGATGAAATGGTTTTATCAAACGATGCAGAGATTACAGCAGCACAGTTATATATATTTAAGGTCTTGGATGGCGCGAGCTGGAGACACAGTTAAACATGTGTGCAGGCTTGATAGATTTTGGTGAGGAGATGAGTGGGTCGAAGTGTCCAAGCAAGAATCAGGCTTGTGTAGGGTTCTAATTAATTTAGACCGTGAGTGAAGGGACTGGCCAGTTGGTGCTGCAGAATCAGATGTTCAACAACATATGTTTTACGACAATTTCTTCACAGATGATGTGATTATCTATAAAGATGTTGATGTGTTGAGAGGCAGACGATGTATATAGTGGTTCTTGCAAGCGAATGGATGTCGCTTAGTGCAACAAAGCCTGGCATATCACAACGTCAAGTTTGATAATTTAGCTGGAGACAATCACTGCTGCCTTCCGCTGGCTTGAGAATCAGCTGTACACACATGCTGTGATTGTAACTGACTCACAGAGCATGTTGAGAAAGGCGGAAACCGGTTTGCTCCGTGCAGAGTGATAAGCATCACTTCAGAGGTCAGGGGGACTTAGCGTCCTTTGGAAATTTTCTCCAGATAATGCCGGTGTGTTGGGAAACGACCAGGCAGAAAGACACTTGGTGGTGAACTGTTGTATGGAAAGCTAGATGTTGCGAGGATTCTTTAAAGGCACAAATAGATAATTACCATCTGAGAAGAATGGCGCTGCGAAGAGTAACCAACACTCAAGGGAAGGTCGAGACGAATATATATCTATATATACAATCAGACCGCCAACAAAGCTTAAAGTATACAGAGCAGTTGTATTAACTAAACTACTATACACATGCGAAACATGGACTGTATACCAGCGCCAGGCTAGAAAGATAAACCACTTTCACACAGTCTGCCTTAGAAAACTAATGCAGATCAGATGGCAAGACAAAGTACCTGATACCGTAGTCCTTGAGAAAGCAGCCACGCCCAGCATCCACACTCTACTGATGCAGTATCAAATTCGTTGGGCTGGTCTTGCGGCACGCATGCCAGATCACAGGCTCCCCCACCCCCCCCCACTCAAAAAAAAACTCTTCTATGGTGAGCTGCAAAATGGGAAACGTTCCCAAGGTTGGCAAAAGAAACGCTTTAAGTAAACCTTGAAGTCTTCACTCAAAGCATTTGGGATGCATGACACCAATTGGGAGGCTGCCTCTCAAGACCGAAATGCATGGCGCGCAACTCTACGCAAGGGCGCGGCTACATGTATAGCAAACAGAACAGCAAGACATTAAGAAAAGGATGGACAGAAAGGCGACTGCAAGAGATCCCCTCCCTGGCACAACACTCATTCCCTGTCCTCACTGTCCAAGAACTTTTCGGCCCGCATCGGCCTCATCAGTCATCTTCGTACTCATACTTGATGAAAAAGAGTGGTCATCATCATCTTGATGGACAACACACACAATCAGACAGTTACTGGTGCCATCGGAATTGGAATTTTTCGCTTGCTGATGAAGATGGGGACAGAGCGCGTATATGAGTGTTGTGTTGTGTCGATTCTTACTTCAACATTTAACATTCATTTTTGTATATTTGTTCCGCTATTTTATGAACTTTGATTTCAACAAATTACAGGAAGTGTGTCCGCTTCCCATTATACGTGTTGCTAAACATGTCGGACAGGGCAAGGAAAGAAGTCACACCTCCGCCTTTGCTTCTAATGCCGGCCGGAGGAGGTTTGACACTCACACCACCTGATCAGCCCAATTTATTGATGCCTATTGTGCAATCTGTACCACCTTTGTTAGATCCAGGTGTGTTACAGGCAGTACGAATTCGTTAGCGACTGTTGTTGTTCAATGTTGACGTAGACTCCACTGCACTAGTAGTAGGAATTTTAGTCAAAATGTAAAAATTAGGTTTTCTACTTTTAAACCAAGACAGCTGAATAGAGGTTGAAAACCCGAGTCCAACGGTACCTCAATGAAGTCTGTATGTCAATTCTAAGCGGAGATATTCACATTTCAGTGACGGAAAGTTGCCCCAAAAATTTATAATGGAAAACACAGAAACAAGATGGCGGTGTGTTCCCAAGTGAAAACTGGACCTAAATTTATCATGTTTAATGTCAATAACTCTCAAGTTTTTTGCTGAACCCCTTAGCAACCATATGTCATTGCTTTCAGGACAGCAGGCTCTGACTAAAGTTGTTGCCTTTTAAAAAAAATGATGTGATGCAAACCTAAATAACATAAAAATGAGTTTGTTTATCAGGATTGATAACCTTATTTATGAATTAAATTAATGATTATTATCCAGTGAGTCTTCCAAGACATATATTGTAATATGCATACTTTTGTAACTATTCTTGTTATGATGCATCTCTTCCTATTTGTTTAAAAATGCTTTTTCTTTCACTCTCAATTGTGTGTGTAGTGTGTATACATCTGACCGAAATTTGCTCTACTCCACTGTTAAAAAATGTT
Organism: Candidula unifasciata; assembly: GCA_905116865.2. NCBI lineage: Eukaryota > Metazoa > Mollusca > Gastropoda > Stylommatophora > Geomitridae > Candidula > Candidula unifasciata. The sequence goes on from CAJHNH020001029.1 coordinate 63,920, forward strand.
CAATAGCGAGTGGATTGACTTCACTGCATCGTTACTGGTTTCATATGGCTTGGTCTTTCTCCACATAACCATGAATGACTAGCCGCATGCCGAGACCTTAGCAGTAAGCCTGAATACCGTAGCTCCAGCAACAGCCTCCAGGGGTCCCTGTTAACCCAAACAAAATGTATTTTTGAGACGAACAAAGCAGTTGTAAAATAAACTCACCGCAACCTTCCGAGCACGAGGTTAATGGCTTGACCACTTTTCTACAGAGACCCCCAATATTGTTTGATAACCAAGTGAAAATATGCACCCTTTTTACTGATTTAACATAATCCCTTCTTCAGTTTTTGCGAGTTATTCTTTAATTTTATTGATGATGAGCGCATTTTTTACCACAGTGTTTCCCTCTTCTTCTTAACTAACACTGCTGGATATTTTATTTACTAGTTCAAAATAATCTAAGGTAACCGCTCATACCTGATTTGTGATTCAGTGCTATGTTTTCATGGAGTAAAATTATTTAATAAGCTCCTTTGTGATTCGCTTTGGATTTATGTTGTGTTTTCATGGAGCAGCATTTCATAAGGTAAGAGGAAAAAGAACATTATATATATTTTATTAACGTATCTATGTCCCATGTGATCTGTTTGCTAGCTAGTATATATTAGTATATTTAGAAAAATAATTATTAAATATTAATAATCATAAGTTGTAACTAGCCTTGGCTGTAAGTAAGTAAACGTATGCACAGTTAAAAACAAATCATAATTTATTATTCAAATTTTATTAATCGTCAACTTTCTAAATAAGCATCTATAAGTCAATACTAATACTATAATTTTAAAACTAATAATATTCATGCCAAATGATAGATTTGGCTTAAAAAATGCTATAATGGCTAAAGATTCGACAAAATGATTAAATAACTACTTTATGTTCATTTAAAAGTATAATAATGTGAAAAATGTTTAAACCACTGTCTGCATCCACAATGTCAGTCTGGGTGCGGAGAGTGGGGGGTCAACAGGTAAAAAGGCTTTAAACAGGAACTATTATTCATGCCAAATGATAGGTTATGGCTTAAAAAATGCTATAATGGCTAAAGATTCCCAAAATGATTTAAAAACTACAATAATGTGATTTTAAAGTATATTTAAAAATGTTTAAACCACTGTCTGCATCCACAATGTCAGTCTGGGTGCGGAGAGTGGGGGGTCAACAGGTAAAAAGGCTTTAAACAGGTACTATGATTCATGCCAAATGATAGGTTATGGCTTAAAAAATGCTATAATGGCTAAAGATTCCCAAAATGATTTAAAAACTACAATAATGTGATTTTAAAGTATATTTTAAAATGTTCAAACCAATGTCTGTGTCCATTTTCAACGCAAAATACCCTAGAAAATAGTCTATGTTAAAAACGTGCTAAAACATTATTTTCAAGTATTTAAAATTATTAAAACTCATGTGAAATTAAAGTTAAAGAAAGGTAAATTAAAAATACGATAAAAATTGCCTTATTTTTGAACTGTTTTAATAAAAAACCTAGATTAATTAATCTGAGATAAACAGTTCGTTTAGGCCACGAGGTAGCCATTTTGAGAAATCGCCGATTTAGCTGTCAAGAAGTGACCGGGAAGAAATTTAAATTTTATATTCTATGATGTACGGATTCCAGCAAAACTACCCATATTTATGTAAAAATGGACACAGAATCCAAAAATGTCAACTAAAAGTATATAAATTCACTTTAAAAAGGAGATATTAAAGAAATTTAATTCCCGCATAGCAAATAGTGAAATTTATTTGGCTGAACAAAGATCGCTATGTAAGTTAGGTGTCGTTTGGTTGAGCATCCTCTTCTGAATAACTTTGAGCCCACGTATTCGATTCTGAGCAGCCAGTATTGAGCGACAGGATTTCAAAGTAACTGATAGGCAAAGAAGCCATTTTTCGTGGACCACCGACGCCATCTTGTAACTAAGCGATCTCTACTTTCGTTTTTAAGTGGGTCACTTCAATGATCATAATCGCTACTAGTAGCCACTACCCTATCCTATACTTATATATATATACTATACTTGCTATACTGAACATGAAAAAAAAAAAATACAGTTTACTGTATAATTATAACCAATACAAATAAAGGCAATTCTCAGCAGAGAAAACCAGTAAATTAATAATAAAATATCAACACAAGAAAACGTCATATGCGCGCTCCGTTTTCTTACCTGTGACCAGAACGGTCATTTTCCAGTTTTTCCTACATCAATTTCATTTTTGTCTTTTAGTTAAAGTTTAGTTTAGCATTCCTTGACGGAATGTTGAAAATACAGTTAAAGAATAGACTAGTAATAAGTAGCAGAGAAGAGACAAACAGAGAATCACCAGACAGGCATTGTAGTTGGAAATAAGATGGGTTGAGGAATTGAGGATGTCGATGAGAAAACACCTGGTGCTGGACTGGATTTAGTCCATACAATTGAAGTAATTGCACAACTGTACAGGAAGATGGAACTTAAAATGAAACTGAAGTATACTGCTAGCTCTGTGTGACAGATAACAGCACAGTAGCACAATGAATGATAATTAGTAGTGGTGGCTCTCCTTGCAATAACGGTCGCTAGTTGGACGGCGACGGCCGCTTCGTCGGAGTTCAGTCCCTTGGCTGTAGTGCAGTTAGTGGAAAAGAGGGAACGAAACAAATGACATAATTAGGGGTAGGGTTAGGGTAAAGAACGCGGTCGCTAATGTGAGTCGCAGCGCGTGGTCTAGAAGCCATGTTGAACTCAATTTGTTTTGTGATTCGTGCCTTGTCCACTCCGTAATTGCACTGCAGCCAGGGGACTGAACTCCGACTAAGAGGCCATCGCTGTCCAAGTAGCGACCGTTATTGCAAGGAGAACCGTTGTAGTAGTAGCAGTAGATGAATAATAGTGTGTCTGATCATGTTATTTTAGTAGTTAATTATTTTCGTCTGATTCTCTCATTAAAAAAAAAATATATTGATAACTACTGATAACAGAAAACACAGTTATCATTAGCAGTAATTAAACTCAAGAATGGTGCATACAAATTTCTTCTTTCTTTTTGTCTCCTTCATCTTTTACTCCTTTAGACTCTTTAGTATAGAAACTAGTTTAACTACCTGTTGGGCATAATGTGTTATCTGGTTGTGAATATGTTATTTAAACCTCTAGTATATTATAAATATAGACTTATTTCTAGGTTTTGTGTACAGCATAGATTCCAAAACTTATTTGGGCTGTTATCTTCTTTTTTATTTAAAAAAACACACGCCAGTGCCACACCCAGTCCCCATCTTTCCTAAAATTTACATTATGTAATCAAACCTAATAATGAACAGGTGCTTTGTTGAATGTTATCTGATATTTGTATTCACCTTTCCATGTTATACTGTGCTGTAGGGAGGCTTGGTATCACAGCCCATAATGGTGGCTGGTATGACTAGAAAGACCTGCTCTTGTAATGTAAAGTCTTTCACAATTAAAGCATAAGATAGTGCACTACAGAGAGCCCTGTCACTTAGATACAACACAAGTAGAGCTAGAGGTCACCCTTGCCAGTGATTGTTAGATGAAATATCCATGGCCGTGATTACTAACATCTGCTTAGCACACCTACACTTCTCACACCAGATGCCTCTTGAAATAATGAAAAGCAGAACAGTCCAGAGAAAGAAAGTCAAAGACAGCCCTGGTGGTGACCTTACCTCTTTAAATAGGTAGCAGACATGTTTCAGAGCTTTCTGAGAATTGTCAGGGGAAGGAAATTGGCTTTCCCAACTCATTAGTCACATAAATGGACGGATGGGGAACATCTTGTAGCCATAGAATCAGTATATATAATAAACATATAGGCATTTGTTTATCAGCACTTACAGAAAGATAGATGAACCAGATGAAGACAACAGTATTGGATCCTACAATTTCAGTATTGTCTAATGTGTCCTATCTTGCTACTTCCTGAGTACTGATCAGTACACGTCTATAACTCCTTAGTCATAGACTATAACATGTGAAGGCTATTCACACAGAGATTTAGAGTCGTTGTTGCTAATGTCCTTTTCCAGACTAGGCACCAGGGGAAGAAAAATATTTATTCGTATTCTAATAGATCCCGAAGTTTGAAATGATCGGATCAGTGTAATTGATTATCGAATCAGTGTAATTGATCATCCTCACAATGTAGTAGGTGCGTTGCACAAATCACTGTCATTAAAGCTTGCCAAAAATATTCTAGATCATTATTCTCTTCCCCTGCTTCAGGCATTTTCATGCCCATCATGATCCCTGCTGACACATGTGTGCTGACATCACATGGTCAACAAAGTCTTAGATCAGGTCTGTTTTTTGTTCTCAGATAAGCCACATTGTCAAACCATTTGGGTAAATGGCCAAAACCTGAGTCTGTTCATACAATACAATTATCAGCCCGCTCCTTTGCTGGTTTTTTCTTTGACCCTTTCTTGAAATTGTACAGCTACTAAAGGATCGTGACTAGTAATATGGGGCTACAATAGTTTCAGTTTGAACCCTAGAGAAAAGGCAGCACATTCTGGTAGCTAGATTGCCAATGTATTCATTATTTTAAAAATAATTTGTATGTACGAATGCAGGATCTTTAAAGGATGTTTATTTTATGAACATACTATTAGGGATAGCTTTGTGTTGATTTAGAAAGTGGTTTGAGAGTTTACCATTGAAAAGCATTAGCATACTACTAAATGTAAAATTGACTTGTAAAACCAGAAACAGTTAACAAATTCTAGTATTTGTTTGTGACATCCTGTTAAAAGAATGGCAACTTTTTAAAAAAACCCATTCAGAATAAGTTCACAGCATCAGCTCAGTGCACATCATCATAAAGTGTACATACATTTACCTAAGGGAGGGAAAGAATGCAGAATAGAACTATTTGCATTACTTTAAAAAGCTGTTTCAGAAATCTTAATATTTTACTTTATCTGCTGTGATGTTACTTTTGCTATTTTTTCCTTCCTTGTAGTTAACTGAATTGTACTTTTATTCCTTTTTGAGCAGAGGAGGAAGCTGAAGCAGACAGCTTTGTTGGACAGTCATCAGTGCCCTCACTACAAACTAAAAAGAATGTGTCACCCCTGCAGACAAGTTATTTTCAGTCACCTTCGAGTGCTGGCCATGATCCCTTTGCTCAGGTGACCACAGGTCAACAGCCACCTTCAATTGCACCAACGTTTATATCAAACCAGACAGCCACAAACATCGGAAATGGAACACCTCCTGTACCTAATGTGGCTTCTTTTACCTCTTTACCTCCTTCATCTGGTGCAGGTGGTGAGTACTTGCTTATTTTATTGAAGCTGTTGTCTGTTAAGATGACAACCATAAATTGATTACAGAAATGAGTCACAGACAGCCTGTGTTTTCAGACATGTTATGAGAAGGCATAGACTCAAGAACTTGGTGATGACTGGCCATTGATGGGAGAAAGTATGGTCTTACCACTATAGTCTTACCAACGCTTTGCTATCAATATCAGTCATGGATACTGTCTTCAGAAGGCAGAGGGAAAATAGTCAGGACATAAATGAAATCTTTAGGTACTGTGCTGGATGTAGTGAGGAAAGATCGACTTAGGAATGATGATATCAGGAGGAGAGTTGGCACAGAACCAGTAATGAACTTTATAGGTAGACAACAGGTCAGATGGTTTGGCAATGTAACCAGATTGTCGTCAGGCAGGGCACCAAAGGGAGCAATGTTATGCAGATACAGTGGTAACAGCCAGAGACCACACAGAAGATGTGTCACAGAATGATCAAAGACACTGAAAAGTACTTTATACAAAGCGAATAGAAGGGCCCATTCCAAAGATCTCTTCCTGCCCTGACGCCGCTAGGCATTCCAGGAGTAGAGAAAAGAAGAAGATATTGCCAGTGTAATACTGGCAGCCTGAAATTGGTCCATAGGAACATTTTATATCCATTTTATGAAGTTAGGTTTAGCTGTGAGCTGTATTGGTTGGAAACATTATACCATTTAACTGCTGTGGATCAGATTTATTATAATTTTGCTAGGAGGACCAAACTACCATAGGTCCAAGTAAATATTATTTTCTTTAATATGGTTTCTCATACCATGCTTAAGATGCATCGGTATAGCCAGATAATAATGATCAGTCACTGCAGTTCTAAAGTGGATAGCTGAAATTACACATAGTTACCAGAGCAATCATAATGTCTGTTTCTCTCAGTCTGTATAATGGTAGGTTAAAACTGGTCAAGTGTTGCTGGAGTGCATACCAAGCATTCGCCCATCAACATTACAGGGAGCCACATAGATATACTTCTAGGACATACAGGAGTGCGAGGAAATGAATGAGCAGATTGTTTCTGCTAAGAAGCTTTTATTGGACAAAAGAGTAATTTTAAAGACCATTTATAAAGGAGTGCTAATAGAAGAAATGATATGATGTTGGATGAAATAACTTGTGTAAGGATGTATAAATTTGGAATTGAGTGTGGATTTGGCAAGAAAGGACGATTTAGATGAAGTTTATGATGTGTGTACAGCCAATGTACTACTGGAACAGTCCCCATCTACACCTCAAGTCATTTGCTACAGGAGACAGCATATCATTGGGTATGTACAGAATACTATGATGTTGATTCTTAAATTGGTTTAATCAACTGTTACCTTTTTTTTAAGCTTCCAGTAACATTTACCGCCATCAAGGTGGACGGCCCCAGTATGTTGCACCACCTACAAGCTTTCAGCCACCAGCCACAAACTATTCACCTTTTCCTGCTGCCAGCTCACAGCCTCCAACTGCGATGGTACCACCCATGACTTCATCTGCCCTGCCAAATATCCCACCAGTTAGTTATGCGCCGCAACACCAGCAGCGCAGCCTTCCACCGCAGACAGTGCAGGACGGTTCTGCTCAATACACTGGTGGTTTGTATTACCAGCCAATCAGGTACCACTGGTGCTATCAGCAGAACCAGGGGGATGTGGAAATTTGGCGGCCATTTTCTGTGCTGGACAGTATGAATTTGGAAGTGGCGTTTAACACACGTGAGATTTAACAAATATTTTTGTGTTGTAAAATTTGCTTTATACCCTATGTGGTTTCCGGGGTCACATTTTGGGAGAAAAAAGAATACACTCCCTTTTTCTAACAAGCATGTCATAAAAGGTGACTTACTGAGAGTTTGCAGAAATGAGATGTGTTGGGTCCAAAGGCACATGTTTTGCAGCCTAGCGGTAAACCACAACACAGCATACCAACTGCTTTTTTAAGAGTGAATGCTGAAAAAGAAATTGTTTATAATATTTCCTTAGATTAAGTCCTAGTATAAATGTGATAAACTTATAATATAAATGTGATTAACTCCTAGTATAAATGTGATTAACTCCTAGTATAAATGTGATTAACTCCTAGTATAAATGCAATTAACTCCTAGTATAAATGCGATTAACTCCTAGTATAAATGCGATTAACTCCTAGTATAAATGTGATTAACTCCTAGTATGAATGTGATTAACTCCTAGTATAAATGTGATTAACTCCTAGTATAAATGTGATTAACTCCTGATATAAATGTGATTAACTCCTAGTATGAATGTGATTAACTCCTAGTATAAATGTAATTAACTCCTAGTATAAATGTGATTAAATCCTAGTATAAATGTGATTAAATCCTAGTATAAATGTGATTAACTCCTAGTATAATTGTGATTAAATCCTAGTATAAATGTGATCAACTCCTTGTATAAATGTGATTAACTCCTTGTATGAATGTGATTAACTTCTAATATGAATGTGATTAACTCCTAGTATGAATGTCATTAACTCCTAATGTAAATATGATTAACTCCTAGTGTAAATATGATTAACTCCTAGTGTAAATAGTATTTAAAAAGAAGAGGATCAACTTCATTTCAGTAGGTTTTACTCTATATGGCTTGGACTTTTTTTCAGCGCAGCTATTTACCCACACAGAGATTCACACAAAGCATTAACTCATAAGCTCTAGTGATGACCCTAGGCAATTCTGACACCTGCTTTTGTGAACCAGTACTAAACCCACTGGCATGGGCGATCATGTCTCTCTAGAATCTGCAATGTGCAACTATGTATATCACTTCATGTGTTGACACTCCTCTATGCCATGACAAAAGGCTATCAAGAATCTTCTTGCGCTGTCTTTCTCTATCTTTACTTCCACAGATCGGTCCAGTGGTCACAATACGCTCAAGTTTCCTTCTTCTCATAACATGACACCCCCCCCCCCCAAAAAAAAAAAAAAAACCATGACAGTCTCTTTCTGATGTTTGTGATATGTTTTCTTCGACCTCTCGCCTCTTTCAAAACATCTGGGTTCCTTCTTTTGGCTTTCCAAAGAATTCAAAGTGTTCCTCTGTAAAATCACATCTCCGAGTCTCAAGAAATTGTTTGACTGAACCCACAGGCTTTATAGTACAAGGGAAGTTGACTTGACCACTTTAACACATAAAAACTTGGTCCTAGTTTACTCAAAGCTACTGGAAGGTATGTAGACATTTGGTAGAATTTCCATATAAGTCAATCAGAAACATTAAGCTTTACCCTTTCGTCTTGTAAGAATTTAAAAAAATTACCCTTTTCAAAATTTTTTTTTTGCAGAAATTGTCGTAAACCCCACGTGGGTAAATACACTTATATTGTGAATGTGTGAATTTGAACCCTAACATTGCCCACCCACATGAGAAACTGGACTAATATCTAGGCTATGTTGATCCTAGACAGTCCTGAATAGCCAAGAAAAAAGCGAGTGGCTCGCTCCATTAAATGAAAATTGCTGTACTTGTATCCACAGGAGTAGGAGAAGGTATAGATAGATATCAAGATAAACCCAATGAGATAATATCAAGATACACAGTTAACCCCTCCGACTTCCTCCTCTTCTGGCATTACTTTATCAAAAGTCCCCATCAAGTGATTTAAATATTTGTGAGCTGAAGTAAACTATATGCACAAAGACACTTGAACCTAAGTACACAATTTACTCAACTATTTTATAACAACATGAACAAGATTTATTGAATAAATCTAACCAAAATTCAAATGAACGTGTTTAGGCTAGTAGAGTGAAGATGGTGTTATTGATAAAATTATACATAACTCATAAAATTGTAGAAAATCAACCTTTCACAGTTCTCAGGTTGAGACCCTGCCTATCCTTTTCCAGTGTGTGTCCTCACTGCAAAGAATGAATGCCTTCTAGTCCCTGACAATGTGGGAACTGTGGTAAAGAAACAAGCGCATATGTGTAGTATCTAATCTAGATGTACACCAAACAAGTATATTATAATAACACCAAACATGTCTGTTCTAATAAAACATTTCATCTCTCCCTCATTTTCACATTCACTCCTGTCCAGTCTGAAAGGACTTCGTCTCACATTGTAGTTGTTACATTTCCTGCCTTCCTCTACTCACGTCGTGTAATGATAGTTAAGTCTTCTATGTCTGATGTCATCTCTCGTACACACTCAAAAAATCAGTTAGACAGAACAAGTTCTGGAATCCATGCTTGAAACAATGGGCGCGCCCAGAATTCTATCAATATTTTTGGGGCGAATCAAATAACAAATCTCAGGAATTTACTCTCCGGGATCAATCTTCGCATTAGCCTCCCGGGAGTTAAACACATTTCAGTATGTTAGCTGTATGTAACACAGATTCAAATTAACCACACGTGGAAAGACTGCCAAAGTTATATTCACGCTTGTGAATTTAGAAAAATTATAGTTCATTAAATTTCAGTGGTAACATCAACATTTAAGTTATACAACATTGAAACACATGTGCACGTAAAACATTCATGACACTATCAATTACAATATAAAGCAATTTGACAGTGCCCTACGAGTATGGAGAAATGTGCGCTAAGGAGTACGACAAAGGGATGAAGACACACACTTGTGCAAAAAGACAGTTAGATTTCTATCAGAAAGTAAAGGTTTTGAAACTAGTTTCGCTTACCTGGAAAATGAAAACACAATGCCAAAAGTGCTGTCTCAAGCTTATGGTTTAAGCCCAACAGATGGTGTGCTAATGGCAGAGTCTCACTTCCAAGTTCTAGAATCCACCTTTTTATAACGTCTTCTAAGCTCCTCCTACATTACTCCTAAAACCACTCTTATTCAAGGATGTCACAGCCCCTCCCCATGGGTAAGTCTATTCACTGTCAGTCAGTGACTGCAACACTTGTTTGAATTCCCACGGTTACATTCTCCTGGTCCATCAAACTGACCATAGCTCATAAACAAAGTCACACCTTCCCCCCTACTTCAACCTGCCAATTCTTCTGATAACACGTTTAGCCGACTATGTCAATACTGGCGATCTGGCCTGCACTCAAGTTGGGTAACCTCAGGGGGAGATAATCTCAATTAGCCTTGAGTTATCTGCTCCTAAAGGTCTGGCTAGGAGATACTTATCTGACACCTCAGTTTGGCAAGCAAAATCTCCAGCCACTAAGCTGGTCAGTCTCACTGGTGTCACAAAGTCTACCTGCTGGGTCGTGTTATCTGTACCTTAACACTTTACATCTGGGAAAGAGTCTCAGTGTTTGATATCACCAGCAGTCCAGGAGAATTAAATGTTTGTTCTGGTCGCCTTACTTATATTTAGGATGTATCCAAATCCCTATTTTCCTGTATACTTTAAAATACATAGAAAAAATGTAGGTTGAGGAAAGACATATTCTGAAGTCACAGAGCGTGTCGTCACAGAAACATATCCTTATAATGAATGAGTGACGTTTAACCCCACCATGACCACGGCAAACGATAAACTCCTGTTAACATAAAGTGCCACTATTCGGATGAGAATCACCCGGGTACAAGTCCCTAAAGCCCCATTCAACCGTTAGGTTATATTAGGCCACCCCCCCCCCCCCCCCAACTACACTGAATGGGGCTTTAAAATAACAAATGAAAACTGATTCCTACATTGGGGCAAGATTATGCGTGTAATTCTGTGAAACTCTACTCTGTGAGAGACTTGAAAAAAATAGAAGAAGCAGAAGAAGAAGAAGAAATTTGGGCTCTTGGTAGGTTTTTATAAAAATCTAGGGCATTGAAACCTATGATCACTGAGCAGATAGGAAATCATGATAGCCACTGCAACATCAAGTTGCTTTTAAAAAAAAAGGAATAACATTTTTAGAGCCGCTTTTTAAAAATAGTAATGGAAGTAAAAGGTAAAGTCGGGAGATGTTAACCAGCGTCAGTGCACACGGTTTTAAACCATAAGTGCTCTGCCACCAGTACGGACAGCTGATAAGAATTGTCTGCCGTTCGCACATAACTCTGTAGCTACAGCGACATTCCTCCATTTACCCCAGAGTGTCAACACTGGTACCCATTTCCTAGAGGCTGGGAACCGCCCGGTTTCAATCGCCGACCGCGGGCTGCAGCGAGTCGCAGCTGGATTTGAAAGCGAGCCTCTTATCAACTGCGCTAATGCGGCCTCTGAGTAAGGGAAGTAATCACTAAAAACAAGTGGAGCACATAAATTCATTCCTTTCGACCATGATGTTGTTTGTTTAGTGAAGGTAATCATCTTCTTTGTGTTCACCAGCTGTAAACTCCTGCGGAAAGTTCTGGGTGTTCATCCACTGCCGGACTTAAGTCTTGCTCCATATCCTGAGTGTTGGGTGCACGTCCATTTCACAGATCTGGCTTATCTGTTTGTAGACCTGTGGATCCTTGCCTCTCAGGCAGATGCACTGTGACACTGTCCCCAGTCAGTTGGTTTATTATTGTTTTCCCCACAGTGGGGCACCTGAACCCCCACAAGGAAGTAAAGCTAATCATACACATCACAACAACATATGAAGTTGCAACCTGTAATGCAGCTGTACTGTAGGCCACATCCCAAACATCTCATGTCATCAAAAAGCCATTACTGCCACAAAATGCTAATATTTACAAGAGTACTATGGCTTTAATTGATTTGGTAACATCTATTTTTATGCCAAATGCTGTATTTAAATTACCGTCCCAGTATGGACACAATTTTTCGTTATATTAAAGCCCCACTCTGGCTGTTGTCGGGGGCCCTAATATAACTTACGGTCGAACGGGTTTTTCTGGGACTTAGGACCAGGTGATTCTTGTCCAAATGATGGCGCTTTTTGTCGCCAGGTTTTTATTGCTCCTTGTGTTGGGTCCAACTTCATTCATTCATATTTTATCTGTATTTGATTTTAGTAAACATCAGTTTATGCACACAGTCCACATTGAAACTCTTGAAATGTTTACTTTAGGCTTGCAAGAATCTCCCAGTAATACCATTGTTCAGACAAATGGTGGGCGTTACGATGTAAATGTGGGCCTCCGTGTACGAACACCTATTTATTGGACTGACTCTCCTGTACCTGTTCGGCGCTGTTCCTGGTTCTTCAAGAGAGAAGGAGATAACAGGTACATCCCATATGACGAGACATTTTCTGCGCAACTGGAGGTAAGAACTTAAATTTATATAATTCAACATATGTATGGGGACACAGTGAAGGCATTTATTTGCTATAACTGTTAAGGAGCAGAATACCAGTTTTGTTGTTGTAAAAATTGTATTTTTTCATACGTGTTAAATGTTATAACAATTTCGATTGAATTGGCTTTATATTCTATGTATATTGAATCAGAATTTAAACAAATGATTCATGAAAATTCCTGCCCAGGTGATGTGATTATCTATACAGAAGGCTCTGTGTTGAGAGGCAGAGGAAATTTATGGGGTTTCATAGCAAAAGTGAATAGATGTTGCTTAGTGCAGCAAAGTCTGGCATATGAAATCACATCTAGTTTGAGAATGGAGTCACTACTGTCTTCCACTGACTTGTGAATCAGCTGTACACACATGCTGTGATTGTTACTGACTCACAGAGCATGTTGAGAAAGGTGGAGACAATCCTTCTCCATACTTAGTGGTAAGCATCCTTTGGATATTGTCTCCAGGGCATGCCGGTGTGTTGGGAAATGAGCAGGCAGATAGACTGGCAGGGTCTGCACCACTTGGTGGTGAACTGATATATGACAAGTTAGATGTTGCGAGTGGCTTTTGGGAGCTAGTGAACAGTGCGGAGTCAGAAATAGATCATTATGGTCTGAGAAGAATGGGGCTTAGGAGTTAACAGGGGATCTGGCTCCTGATGTACAATCAGACAGTTACTGGTGCCATTGGAGTTGGAACTCTTCACTTAATGCTGAAGATGGGGTTGGAAATGTTATCGGAGTGTCCTGAGTGCTGTGGTGTTGATTCTTAATTCAACACTCTGTGTATACCAGGGCTATTCAAACTGGTGGCTCGCTGGCCATATCGGGCCTGCATAGGCCTAGCATGTGGCCTGCAGATTGTTGCCAGTGGTATTGTATTAAGGATCTGTCTGTGCTGAGGCTTAGGCTTCTGGCCTATGACAATCCCCATTTTCACCATATTGGCCAGCGAGTAAACTTAGTTGAATAGCCCTGATGTTTACTATCATCATAATTTAAAAAAAAATGATCTTTAGGCTTAACGAGTATATGACAACTGAGAAAGAACAATTCTACGCTATACATGAGATATCTGGTTCTTTAAGTATTAAACATAACAACTGTACTTTGAGACTGTGAAGTACATTCATAACTTTTAACATAGTTTGTAAATACTGGGTTTGCTTAATTCTCTAAACAGTGGTTACATTTTTTAAAAGTTTTTTTTGTGAGAAAATATATAAATTAAGAATTAATTAAGTGTATATTGAATTTATTACTTGAACAAGTGATGTTGCAGGTTATTTCTACTTTGTGTTTTGGATTTATTAATAGAAGATGTTTTTTGTTTGATTTTAAAAGTAAGATTTAATTTCAGTAGTCAAGCCTGTTTTTGAAAACAGTATATTTGTTTGTTGTTTTTATTCTTTCTCCCCCCCCCCTTTCAATCTTTCTGCATTCCTCTCTTTCATCACAATTGTCTCTCTTCCTCCATGCCTCTTCTCTCTTTCCTTCTCATCTCTGTCTGTCTCTTTCCCTCTGTGTCTCTTTCTTTTTCTTCTGTGTCTCTGTCTTTCTGTCTCTTTCTCTCTCTCTGTCTCTGTCTCTCTCTCTCATTTAAACAATAATACGCACACATACCCATGCACATACACACAAGCACACATGCACATTTAGGTATGCAGACTAACAATCTCTCTCTCTCTCTCCTCCTCGTCTCTCTCTCTCTCTCTCTCACTCTCACTCTCTCTCTCTCTCTCTCTCTCTCTCTCTCTCTCTCTCTCTCTCTCTCTCTCTCTCTCTCTCACATATTCTGTCACTTTACTGAAGCTCGTTGAGTAAACTATACATGTGTATCTCAAGAATGAATACAAAAAAGCCATGGAGACTGGTGGGTGGCATCGTCGACTGGAGTTTCCTGGAGATGTGGTTATTGTCATGCACAATCCTAATGTGATTGTCCAGTTCCCTGCATCAGCAACCCCTGATGAATGGGGAAATGTGCAGGTAAAGAGTTTTTACAATTATTCTTTCAGTTTATAGTACGATTTCACATCCTCACCTCCCCCCCCCCCCCCCCCCTCCCACCACCCCCCCCCCCCCCCCCACCCCCCCCCCCCCCCCCCCCCCCCCCCCACCCCCCCCCCCACCCCCCCCCCCCCCCCCCCCCACCCCCCCCACCCCCCCACCCCCCCCTCCCCATATGCATCTCCATATGCATGTGCAGTAGAGGTGGTCACTAAAACGCCTAAAAGATACTCACTGTTAAATTTTTTTGAAATTAAATTTATTTTGTATGAAATGAAGAAGCAGTTTGTTGAGCTGCTAGATGGTAAGAATTTTGCAATTGTGTGCCCAGGTTAGTGAGTTTTACACCTGGCTGTTATGTCATTCCAGCAGATCATATTTTACACAAATTTGCCGTCAGGCCGTTGAAGACAAAGATTTTTTAGAAAGCCATCTGGTCATTCCAGCTTGTATATGTGTGGTTACTAACACTTCATTATTTACACTGCGTGATAGTATTATTGTGCCATTCTTAAGAATTAGATTACAGGCTTAACAGCTGCTAAATACAGACCATCACTTTAATGCTCCAAGGATTAAGGGCCAGCCTAAAGCCACAGTTTTGGTGCAGTGACTTGTTAAAAAAACTTGTACGCAACTTTGGACTGATTAACCCAAAGTGAGACTCTCAGAATCACAAGTTAACTCTTTTAGTTTCAAACTCATCATAATATACTCCTGAAATTGTATTTTGTCTCAGAAAGTTACTGCATTCTCTTTCTGTACCAAACATTTCACCATACATTTCGTCGCTTTTTCTAACTTTATTCTCTCTCCGAAAATTTACGTATTCTATTTCTGTACCAAACTTCACCATTCATTTCCTAGATTTTTCTATCTTTATTCAATCTCAGAAAGTTACTACATTCTCTTTCTGCACCAAACATTTCACTATTCATTTAATAGATTTTTCTAACTTTATTCAATCTCAGAAAGTTGTCAACCATATTTTCATAAATGTCCATAGAACATATACTTTTCTAACTTTATTTTATCTAAGAAAGTTGTCACAATATTTTCATAAATGTGCAAAGAACATACTTTTCTAGCTGAATTCTATCTCACAAAGTTGTCACAATATTTTCATAAATGTGCAAAGAACATACTTTTCTAGATGAATTCTATCTCACAAAGTTGTCACAATATTTTCATAAATGTGCAAAGAACATACTTTTCTAGCTGAATTCTATCTCACAAAGTTGTCACAATATTTTCATAAATGTGCAAAGAACATACTTTTCTAGCTGAATTCTATCTCACAAAGTTGTCACCATATTTTCATAAATGACCAAAGAACATACTTTTCTAGCTGAATTCTACCTCAGAAAGTTGTCACCATATTTTCATAAATAGCCAAAGAACTCACTTTTCTTTTCTAACTGATTCTATCTCAAAAAGTTGTCACCATATTTTCATAAATGGCCAATGTACATACTTTTCTAACTTAATTCTATCTCAAAAAGTTGCTATATTCTCTCTCTATAGCAAACATGCCAACATACATATCATAGATATCCAAAGAAGGCATCCTGTCAATTTTATTCTCTCAGACAGTTGTTACTCTTTTTTATTCTGTAAAGACAGTTACATTTCTTGTCTCATAGTATTTTTTGTCTTTACACTTTGAGACCCAAGCATATTCTGTCATAAAGTAGAATTCTGCAAGTTAGAAACTTCTTTTATAAAGCAGAACTACAAGACATGAACTTCTGTTTTCAATTCCTCTCCCTTCTTCTCCTCCTCCTTCTTCTGCTGCTTTTGCTGCTCCTCCTCCTTCTTTTGCTGCTGCTGCTCCTTCTCCCTCTTTACCTCCTCCTCTTCACTTTCTTTCAATTTCTTTTTCATCTTCTTTGTCTTCTTCTTCCTCTCCTTATCCTCCTTTTTCATCATCAGCAGCAGCATTCCAGTTCACTAAGATTTATTACTGTCCATATCACCTGCATCAGTTTATCTCTCTGAGTCACCTTCTCTATCAATTTGGTGACTCCAGTTTTGTAGGTGTCTGCCTGTATATTATCTCTCTGAGTCACCTTCTCTATCAATTTGGTGACTCCAGTTTTGTAGGTGTCTGCCTGTATATTATCACTCTGAGTCACCTTCTCTATCAATTTGGTGACTCCAGTTTTGTAGGTGTCTGCCTGTATATTATCTCTCTGAGTCACCTTCTCTATCAATTTGGTGACTCCAGTTTTCTAGGTGTCTGCCTGTATATTATCTCTCTGAGTCACCTTCTCTATCAATTTGGTGACTCCAGTTTTGTGGGTGTCTGCCTGTATATTATCTCTCTGAGTCACCTTCTCTATCAATTTGGTGACTCCAGTTTTGTAGGTGTCTGCCTGTATATTATCTCTCTGAGTCACCTTCTCTATCAATTTGGTGACTCCAGTTTTGTAGGTGTCTGCCTGTATATTATCTCTCTGAGTCACCTTCTCTATCAATTTGGTGACTCCAGTTTTGTAGGTGTCTGCCTGTATATTATCTCTCTGAGTCACCTTCTCTATCAATTTGGTGACTCCAGTTTTGTAGGTGTCTGCCTGTATATTATCTCTCTGAGTCACCTTCTCTATCAATTTGGTGACTCCAGTTTTGTAGGTGTCTGCCTGTATATTATCTCTCTGAGTCACCTTCTCTATCAATTTGGTGACTCCAGTTTTTGTAGGTGTCTGCCTGTATATTATCTCTCTGAGTCACCTTCTCTATCAATTTGGTGACTCCAGTTTTGTGGGTGTCTGCCTGTATATTATCTCTCTGAGTCACCTTCTCTATCAATTTGGTGACTCCAGTTTTGTAGGTGTCTGCCTGTATATTATCTCTCTGAGTCACCTTCTCTATCAATTTGGTGACTCCAGTTTTGTAGGTGTCTGCCTGTATATTATCTCTCTGAGTCACCTTCTCTATCAATTTGGTGACTCCAGTTTTGTAGGTGTCTGCCTGTATATTATCTCTCAGAGTCACCTTCTCTATCAATTTGGTGACTCCAGTTTTGTAGGTGTCTGCCTGTATATTATCTCTCTGAGTCACCTTCTCTATCAATTTGGTGACTCCAGTTTTGTAGGTGTCTGCCTGTATATTATCTCTCCATCTTTCTGGTCTGCCACATGGTCATCTCCCATTCACCTCCTTTGTGCGCACAGTTTTGATCTCTGTGTGGGGTAGAAACAGTAAAAGTCAGTGCTAGACTAAAACAGTTTCATAAGTTTCATAATTGTTAATACTTTTTAATGCAACTGGAGGTTTGAAATTATATAAAGTGTCAATATTTAAAATCGGGGAAGGGGTTAAAAAAGTTAGTTATAGTAGCAATGTGTTATGCTTAGAAGTTTGGGGCTTCTTGTTATTCACTAGTTCTTTAATGTTTTTAGATTTATAGCTGCATGCTTTTAAATAGACATTTATTGTATTTTTTTTTTTCATTTCTAACATAATACAAGGTTTAACAGTTTTTTTTTCTAATCTGTTATTATAGACTGTATATACAATAATGGTGAGTGCTTGCTTGTTGTTTTTGTCCACTCACCCTTTACAGTTTATGAGATGTGATGTAAAAGATTATATCCCCTGTATTTTCTTGTTAAGTGGTTTCCAGTTAGCTAAGACCTACAGACTCGTTTTGTTTTCGGGATATCTGTCACGGACTCTGCACTTTTAATATTCATGCCGAAGAACTGAGGAGCAGGTGGCCCAACGGATAAGAACAAAGGGCTCTTATTCGAGAGATGAAGGTTTGAATCCTGGGTAAGGTTAGGGATTTTTTAAATCTCGGGGGCATTGTAAATACCCTAACATGCACAGAGCATGGCGACAGCACTAACCATGCTGCCTTAAATCCTCATATCCCCCCCCCCCCCCCCCCCCCCCCCCCCCCCCCCGCCTACACGGTGAAAGTAGTAATTACAGAAGTACAGGCAGTAATGGCAGTTTGGCTGAAGCTTTAAAAATATTAGAATTGCAAAATCCCAGTGAGGGTCTGGTTACTTTGTCGGGGGGGGGGGGGGGGGGGGGGGGGGGGGGGGGTGTTAGAGAACAGATCCACTGCTTCCCTAAGGAGAATGTCACACAGGGTGACCAATTAGGGGAGTTTCTTTTGAAGGCCTAAGTACATCTACCCAAAAAGCAATGAAGCAACTGTCTCTACAGCAGTGGTGTTCAACCTTTCTAATGCCATGACCCTTTTATACAGTTCCTTATGTTGTGGCGACCCCCAACCATACAGTTTTTTTTCGGCGCTACTTCATAACTAAAATGAATATTTGTTTTACAGTGGTCTTTGGCGACCACTGTTCAAGGGTCTTTCGACCAAAAATAATCATTGTGACCTATAGGTTGAGAACCTCTGCTCTACAGAAATAAACCAGATCTGTAAAATGGATGTGCACATAAAAGTTCTGGAACAAGTCCAAAGTCTATAACTTTCCGCCAGGTGAACACTAAGAAGAAGAATAGGTGGGAAACAAATGGCATTTTAAAGTTGAGGATTGATATAACTGACCCCTTACATTTGTTCCACTGAACCCTAGAGGTCTTCAAACCACCAGATGGGAAAGTCTGATCTATTTAATTTTATGATTGCTGGTTTAGATGCATGTGTTAAAATGTATACATACCAATCTTTGGGGTAACTATAGAGGTAATCAGAATGCAAGATATTTGTTACATTCTTAGATTTGCTTTAGAGTTTCTTCTGTGTTCATTCAAGGACAAATTTGTAAATGCATTATGCCATTATGCATGTGCCAGATTTCTGCCTTTCGGCAGACACGTCTAACTTCTTCAGGTATTTATTGCCCAGGTTAGCCTTTCCTGATGTATCACTTTTATGATTGAAATGAAATTACTGAGCTATCATGTTGCATGAATACAGATTTATGTCTATTCAATCAACTCGACTGACAAACATACTTAATAACAGCGGATTCTCTCACCATCAACCCTTTAAAACAGCGGTTCTCAACCTGCCGGTCGCCACCCTTTCACATGGTCACCTAAGACCATCGGAAAACACATATTCATTGAAGTTATGAATAAAAATAATTTGTTTGGGGGTGGCCACAGCATGAGGCAACTGTATTAGAGGGTCTCATCATTAGAAAGGTTGAGAGCTACTGCTTTAAAAGAACTCGCACTCTTTAGACTTTTGAAAATAAACTGGCCATTTTCAAACAATAACCATTCATTCTTAACAGTTATTTAGTCAGTTAATTACATTCATTGGCAACTCCAAACCTTGTTTTAACAACAGTTATTTTAAAAGTTTCAAAATGTCGTGTAGATATAAAATAATATATAAAAGCATATTCAGTACCATAATTTTGGGCTTAATACAAGGGAAGAGGAGATAAGGCAGACTGGTTGGTTCTCAAGTATTACAATATCAGGCTCACAGCACCTGACCATCGGAAATGGAAAAAAAATCAACATTAACCAGTGACCGCACGGCTGGTGAAAGTGGACAGACCTCGTAAAACAACCAGACAAAACCCTTTGCAAACCACTTTGCTAAAGCAATGTTTGACACACAAATGGATTGCTACTTAAGTCAACACAGCAGCTGGGTTTAGGTTTAAACAATGAATCAACACCATGGCACAAGTGTAGTAACCCATGAGTGCTCCATTCTGCTTCTAACTCAAGCCTGAGTCCGAAGAATCTCAGCCTAGTGCACGAGCTCCCTAGCACTGGCGAGGATCCTGAAATTCTTTGGTTAGAATTTTAACTCCAAAGTTTGCCTGGCAGCGCCGTTAGGCTACTCTTTTCGATTTCCAACTGCGAAGAGATTTTTAATGTGCACAACAATGCACAAGGGCGTCCGATCTTACTACCCAAAGACCAGGGGAAATTACCAGAAGTCCACGTGAAAACTTTTCAGCCTTCACCTGGGGCCTAAACCTGGGACCTTCAGCCCTCGAGGCAGACGCCCTGTCTTGAGACCACCCAGCCTAATAACAACATTTAAACACCGGCTAACACTAGAAAAAGAAATAAAAAAAAAAAAGGATCATGACTTTAGTCAGAATTTTCATTTTCAGAGGCATAAAACATATCTTGTGCGATTTATACCTCCTATAGGGCTTTGTTTCTGTTCTTCATTCTATTATTTTCTATGCAGTAATTTTTATATTATGTATGGAATCTATTTCTGCATCTGTAGCCTTTCTCATCAATGTTCATTGTAGGTTTTTTCTTGGATGTCCTCACTTCTTCAGTCCATTTATTTTTAATTTTAATGCCTGTTTCCTTATTCGGCTCCTTTTTCTCAGTATCTTATCTTCTTGTTCTTATAACTGTTGATACAAGTGGTTGCCAGAAATGTAACTGATTGCTTTCTTGAATTAATCTCATTGAACATTATTTGTATACAGTAAAATGTTTTTCTCAGATGTCTCTATGCTTTTGGATGTTGCATTACTATTGTATTTCACTGGCATGATCTGTATTATAAGTGTCTCTCTCGTGGTTGTATTTCTGCATGCATGCTTCTGTTATCCTAGTGGATGCCATTTATAATTTTCTTGATGTTACCGATAACTTGTTGAGTGTTATTAGAGTGTTTGATGTCACTGATAACTTGTTGAGCATTACTGATGTGTTTGATGTTACTGATATATTAATGTTGATATTTGATAACTAGAAGCTTGTTGCTGATAGATAAGTAATATTAGATTCACTGGCTACTTTGTTTTTTAGTACTCTTTTATTAGGAATATAAATAGATGCAGATCTGATAACTGTCAATTGTCATTTGTTACAAGTTTAGTGCTGTGAGCTAAGTTTGTGTGCGTGTGAAGTGTGCAAGTTCAGTTGCTATATTCATGTATCTGTATTTATGCATAGTGTGCATGATCATGTACACGTAAGCACAAATATTTGTATTCTCTGTTATGAAAAGAAGGAAAGCATATAATCTGCCATATGACCTGTGTACATCTGCTTGCTTAACAGCAATCTTATGAAACTGTGAGGCTTCTGAGTATGTCAGCTTTGTTTCTGTACACTAAACAGGCTGAACAGCAGAAAAATGCCTTTGAATACAAATTTTATAGACGGGTTCTAAGAATACCATGGGTAAAGAAAAGAACAAATGCATCCATACTTCAAGAACTGAATATTGAAGAAGGTTGGCTATTAAAGATGATAAAATACACAGAAAAGTGAAAAATTTTGGTCACTTGAAATGTTGCCAAAGTTTGGAGAGAACAATAATGGAAGGGAATATGCCTGGGAGGAGAGGAAGAGGAAGGCCAAAGAGAAGATTGGTGCAGGATGTGGCGGATGATCTCCAGATGGGTGTATCGGACGAGGGACATCTTGCTTGTGATTGAGAAGTTTTAAGGACGGTTGTTATGGGAACAAGGTTCTGCAAAGGACAGGCTACTGACTGACTGACACTAAATAAAGAGGGTTTCTATTCAACAGATCATAAGGTTAAACTTGCTGATACATTAGATACAAATATCACCAAGTTTCTAGGAAAAGTTAATTTAGTCATTTGTGTTGGTTTCTGCCAGTTACAAACTGTTTAAGCAAGAATTGGGGTTATTTATGTGTTCTACCTATACCTTCTGCTGGTGATGCATAGGCAACTACTTCTTCTTGGCATTCACCAGCTGTTGACTACAGTGAAAAGTTCTGGTTGTTCGCCCACTTCTGGACATTAGTCTTGTTCCAGATCTTGAGTTTTGCATGCATGGACTTCTATTTTACATGTCTGGCTTATTTGTATGCAGACTGTTGGTTTCTAGTCTTTCAGGCAGATGAACTTTGACTTCGAAGGAATAACACCCTTAATTAGTTGCTTTTTACGAATGAAGTATTTGTTAGGAGTGTGGTGGGTCTGTTTCCCCCTTTCCTTTTCAAAATGGGGCCCTAGAACCCACATAGAGAAATTATGAATGTGACGTGTGCATCTCTGGGGTTGACATAGCCACATAAAATATGGACCAGCTACTTTCCAGACTTTTTTGGGAAGAAAGGTGACAAGGAAAGGGAAACGACAGCCCTCACCTTATGTCATGGCCTAGAATATGTGATGGCCTACACTTTACACCCTAGTGTTAGAATTTGTTATGGGATTATTAAAAAGTCACACGAGTCTTCCTTGTTCTATACCTGGGTTCTTCGACTCCCATTCTTGTGTTGTTTAAAGTTCCAGTGTCTTCTGTTTTCCCATATGACCATTACCATTTAAAAACAGGATGTGCTGTGTAATTAATGTGTGTTTATAGTGGAATCAAAGCGTGCCACCTGGCATGTCTGCAACAGTGACATTGACACATGGTGTACGCCATCTGTGAATATGGCAGTAAAGGATTCTTGCTGTTGCAACGGAGTTTCTGCAATTGAGCTGAGATCCTCCTCGTTACCTCCAGGTTTTAAACAATTATAACATTTAAAACAGGAAGGCATGATCAGTGATTTTACTCTTGTGAAGCTACTGAGATTGGAACATACATGGATTTGTCTGGAGTAATGGGATGATTGTCCTTTTTCTTCTTCCAACATCCAGCCTCAGCAGCATATTCAGATCTCTTCACTTTGGAGAATAAAAACAGTAAATGAAAACTAGTTTTATTTAGGTTTTCATGCATAGGAATTAATTATAAGCAGCCTCTTTTATTGTTTGCTATTTTGTTATTTCTCCTTAAGATTTACAGTTTGTAGTGTTTGGCAATCTCCCCTTTATTTGTTGAGACAGTAACATAGGCAGTCTCCCATTTATTTGTTAAAGCAGTAGTTACTTGCAGTCTTCTCAATTTGTTGAAACTGTAAGGATTTTTTTCTGTTTGTGTGTGCATGCCATTAGTAGTTAACCATTTGATATAACAAGTAAAAGATAAACACAGTCATAATAGAACTCTTTCCCATCTGCATATATCACTTTTAATGTTGTAAGTAGGATCTTAAGCTTGAGACATTTAAAAAAAAAATTTATTTCCAGCATTCTAACCATTCAGCCAGCCACTTTCCTTTAAAAGTGTAATAGATGTGCCCTATGATAATACTAATAACAACCATTGGTTTATTGTATTTCATTGTTCCTTCTTATCTTCTTAACTTTCAGGGTGATCAGATGCGACCAAGAGTAGTGAAGAGAGGTGTGGAAGACTTTGCAACCATTGAACAAGGTAAACAAAATGACCTTTCGATAAATCAATCAAGTGCCATCTTCATGATGAAAGCTGGCTGCTCTGTGTCTCTCCCTATGGTTCCACACGCTCTGAGTCTGTTGTTTGCTTATCTTCATGTTATCCCTCCATTTTTTCACTGTCTTCTTCCTGTTCACTTGATTGCAAACACCCTCAACCCCAACCCCTCCCCCGCCCAAATCCTGCAGTATTGACAATCATCAACAGTATTAAAATTATTTTAGTTTTTTTTTATATGATTTTTTTTCATGCCATAAAAGAATGTTGAGGACCTTATTTTGCTGTCTTTCTCTAGCATTTAGTTTCTTTTAAGCCTGTCAGTGTTTAACATGTTTATAGAGTTTTTCTTACATAGCCAGAATATTTTGATTGTCTCTTTCTATTGTTTGCAGTAAACTGTTTTTGTGTTTTAATCTTTTCCTGTACAGATATTTTGTTTTTGCTGTATATGTTATTTGTACTTTTTCCTGCAAAATTAAAATTCTATAGTCTTGAAGTAAGTTTTTTCTTGTGTTCTAATTGTCCGTTTTCACAACCATGTGTTGTATGTGTTACAAAAATGTCTGTGTTATATGTGTCTTCATTTTATAAAATAGTTTTTGCTTGACCTATTCTGTTCTTTATCTCTATGATATGTCTGCCATTTTATTTTATCCATGTGCCTTTATACTTGAATTTCTGTACTGTCCTAAATTAAGACCATTGATTTTAATTGTATATTTGCTCCTGATCCCTGTCTTTGATATTAATATTAATTTTGTTTTTCAGTTATTCAAGCTGATATATAAGTAATAATGAATGTGTATCTTCACATAGGTGAACGAGAAGAAGTTGATCATCTTGTGTTCGTTGTGCCAGGAATTGAAGACATGTTTAATAACAAAGGAAAGTCAGTTGAGGCTTTAGGTAAGTTTCTGTATTTTTATCAGGCATCACCAGGAGTGAGTGTTCATTGCATATGCTAAACAGTTGTGTGTTTGGTGAATGTATGAGCTCAAGGAAGAGGGATAAAAGACAAAAAAAATTATGGTTGTTGTAATTTTGCTGGCTCGTAATATAGCTGGCTTGTAGTACTGTTGCTAGTCGCACTGCTTCTACTGTCTAAGATTGATAACACGAACGCCCCTATGCTTCCTTGTACATGCTGTCAGTTTTTTCTATTGCATCTATTCAATATACTCCAACAATTTTTTACACTTCCGACCTGTTAAACTGATCATTCACATGACATTAGAACTATATCTTCTATAAACACAACTGTCTTCTACTACTTCTGATAAGCAACTGACCACGAGTCCAGCTCGGGCTTTCCTTCGCTTACTCGACCAGCCCCAAGTATCTCATGCAGTCGCTTGTTGCACAGACTCTCTGCTTGCCACACTGTACATGTGTAGACCATACAAAGCACCTTATCACAGTTGTTGGTGCACTAAACACTACTATGTCTGTTGTTATCGCATTTGAACAGTTTCTGGTGTTTTAAAAGATTTAACGGTTAAATTATTGTAGACCTTCAGTAGTTAACATTCTGTGTTCTATTTTTGTGTATGTCTCATAGAGCTGTTGAAAATAAAATTTCAGGAAGTGATTTCAAACACTTTTTTTAAAAATTTTTAAATTGCTAACCTGTCCAGCATCCGCAAAATGCTTCTTCTTTGTTCACCGACTGTAAGCTCTGGCGGAAAGCCCTTGTTGTTCGTCCATTAAGGCTTTGTGCCAGGACCTGAATTTTGCGTGTACATCTGGCTTGTGTGCTGATTGTTTCTTGCTGCTCGGGCATATATACTCCAAGTTCGAAGGAATTCCCCAATTAGTTGACTTCTACAGCTTATGATAGATTGGATGATGTGGTTAACATTACACCCAATTTACTTCCTGAAACCCTGACTGGTACCCATTTAGGCTGAGTCGCCCTGGGGATGACGGGCAGTTTTGACAACAACAAAAAACAGTCATGGTACAGATATTAGCTCTAAATCTTTAGGCTAGCAGGTGACCATCTAACTGTTGCTTAAAGTCTCAAAACATAAATACTAAAATAAATGATGTTTTATGTTTTCAGTTGATGACCTCCGCAGCAATACCCTGCTGCTGCTAAACTCACATTTCCCTCAGGCTTTTCAGTCACATGCTGTCAACAGAGTAGAATTCCTGCCTGTTGTTTGGACTCAAGCACTGCAGGATGGCACTGTGGGATTAAAAGAGTGAGATCACATGTTTATTCATACATTTGTTAAAAATTACTCCAGAAATATTCAATTTTGCATGAAATAAACAATTATCCCCATAAACTTGTTGTATCAATTTGACTGTTTCAATGGCGCTTTTTCTGAGTTTTAAAAAGAATTTAATGTTAGCTTTTTTGCTCCTTGTTGATTATGTAACAATGCACCTCTGACTAGTTTAAAAAAATGGCAGCTTTTTTTTTTTTTTTTTTGTCTGCTTATCGAGCGGTGATGAAATGTTGCCATATCATACATGAATGTTGCCTCTTTAGATTCCATACTTTGCTTCATAGATGGCATTTTTGTCTTCGCCATAATAAAATCAGTCTGATTGCTTAATTGTTAGACCTTGTATGCCAGATGTGCCAGTGGCATGAACAAAATATTTTTCTTGACTGACTCCAGAAATGGAGGCTACAATTTATACAGACATGGGTACAATAATGTTGGCAATATTAAGAAAAGAGATGCCGCTAGTCATGACTATTAGCCTTGTTGTATTACTCATTGTGATGAAGAAACATTCTGTACACATTTTCTTTCTGTTCCCACCTGTTGAGTCTTCCTAGTCATTGCTGGTATTAGTGAATTCCTTTCTGGAGTAATGAGTCAGACAAAATGGAGAGTACACTTTATAGAATTTACCACAGTGATATCAGGTTGGCAACATATAGACTAGTTAATTACAAACATTTTTATTTGTAAAGATTGAAATATTTCCTTTGTAATATTGGTGAAAACTGATAGAAGAAAGACCTCTGTTTTTCAGCTGGTGTCTGTGATTCAGTAACAGGCAGCCCCCTGTACATTTATTGATGACACTTTACATGCTATATATTTCTCAAGTTTTAAAGTCACTACATTAATTCAAAAATGCTATTTTAACCTCTTCTTCCCATAGTTGTACTGTTTTTAATTCTTTATTGTTAAAAAATATGACATGACAGCTGCTATAGTATGGTTGCCCTTTGACTGGATGCATGGGTCTTAGAGCCATGCCGTATCACCCTGGGACTACCACATAAATATACAATGTCACTAAAGCTCTTCAATGTGTATATAAACAAGATTGCAGAACTTAAAGCACCTGGTGATTGACATTTGCAGATTATATTCTCTCACATAGGTAGTGGAGAGATAGACAACAGTGGACAGAGTGACTCGTCGGTGTACAGAAACACAGAAAAGGCTGAACAGTAGGAGTGTTAGAGTTGATGTCCCAAGCCTCACAGTTAATGATTGGTACATCTAAGGTGAAAGCAAACTGACAAACCTGGGTTTCACCTTTGATAGAAGCCTTTCCTTCATGAACCATAGGGAGACAATTGCAAAAAATGACAGCAAGGGCTGAGTGAACAGGACAATTTTGGCAGTAATGGACATGGAGCAAAGAAAGCTGTTCACAGTTTACGAGCATTTGATCTTCAGTGTACCAGCATTTTATCTTCAGTGTACTAGCATTTGATCTTCTCAGTGTTGGATTAGGAACTGTGACTGCCGACTACAACAAACTTTAGCTGGTGAAGCTTGAATGCATACAGAATAAAGCCCTGTGGGTGATCCTGGGTTGTACAAGAGATACTGTAATAGTATGTGTTGATACCTCCTTGCACTGTTGACTGTTGCAGACAGACATAAAGCTACAAGTGAGGTCCTACCTCACCACAGACAAAAAGCACCACCTTTACAAAGCCCTGGTTACAGCTGACGGCCAAAGGCTGATAAGCTTCGGGCATGTTTTATTTTTCAGTGAAATGTTTTTTGCGGAAGCTGTCAGGTACTCTAATTATAATAACAGCTTGACATCCAGAGAATTTTGATGCTGTTTTTTGTTATAATTCAGCAGCCAAAAATTCAATTGCTATTGTTAACCACACCAGTTTTCTTTGGAATGCTGTATAATTTTCTCTTACATTTTGTACTATCTGGCTTTCTATTATTTCTTATATAACCATTATTGTACCTTCTCTCTCTGCAGGCAGATAGGACTTGTAACACTCCCCAGTACTTCCAAGCTGCGCCATTTTATCAACAACACTCTGATAGACACACTGTTTTACACCAGCCCACTTTTCTGTCAGGTAGGGCCAAATATTGTCTGTTTAAATTTTTCCTTTTGTGAATTTAAATAAGGACACTAACAGTTTATTGCACAATGTGTTATATATTTATGTGGTGAGATGATGTAATGAAACAAGAGATTGATGTGTGTATCTCAATTAAAAGCAATAGTGTTTGACCTTCAGTAGATGTTGATGTAGTGATTGTAAAGTCTGTCGCAATGTGTTTGACAAGATACAGCCAAATGTGCTAGGAGTAAATTGTGCAGTATACTGTTTGGCCATCTTTATAGTGGACAGCATACACAGGGTCGATATTACCTTCTAAGTGTATTTGTCTGGGAAGTGAGGAACCAGTAGTCTGCATACGAATAAGCCAGATGTGTAAAAAAGATATGTGCACCAAACTCAAGTCCTGGAACATGACTAAAGTCAAGAAATGGACGAACAACCAGAACTTTCCACCGGTGTTTGCAGCCAGTGAAGGCTAAGAAGGAATAAAGATATCATAGGATGATTGTGTCTTTTCTCTTTTATTATAATGATAGTCATCTCATCACTGTTTAAGAAAGACATGATGATACAATGTGTAGCCATACTGAAGACCAGTCATAATTTACTTCTTACGACCTGCTTGTCAGATTGCAGTGCAACTGACTCCCCAGCATATGTACAGGAAGTTGAAGATGGGGCACTTTATAAATATGGCATAACGACTGAAAGGGTTTCTGGGACCTCTCCATGGGTGATCCTCATTGGCATGGTTGCACTTGGTGTCACCGGGTGTTTATCGCTTGCGTGATATCCTGGTGGGGTACAACAAAAGAGAGAAAGAGAGATGGAGCACTCAGAACTTTGCCCATGTGGACATGCACCCCAGAATACTGAACCTGTACTGCAGAAATGCTCGCTACATATGGAAGCAAGATCCCATTAGCGAGATCCCAGTTAGCATTCAGCTGAAAATTGAGCTATTTTGATCAGTGAACATGTATCTCACCACAGCCTTTATAGAGATCTTTGGCTTTCTAATCTGAAAAGCAGTGGCAAAATAAAGAATATTTTAGCACCACTATCCTTTGCTTTCCCCAGTACCACATAGGCATCCTGTATTAGTAATGTGAATGCTTTGTGTTGAGTAATTCTCTTTATGCACATTAGGTTTACATTTATGTCAATTGTAGTATGTTCAGTCATTTGCCCAGCCATACAGTTATCATGTTTGTTTTAGAGACAAAACAAATATAACTAACAAAATATTATCTCCCTAGAAAATCTGTGATACAGTCGGCAATGAAATGAACAGAATGTTTCACATTTTCTTGGAACGGAATGGATCGTTTAGTGGTGATGTCTCTGTCATAGGTCACAGTTTGGGTAGGTACTACATTATTCAATGTTTATATTGAACTACTTCTTTTGTTTAGCTTCTCATGGCATATAGGCCCTGAAATTACTCACACCAAGTCTTCTTGTCTCAGCCATCTTAAGTTATGTTCTTGTATTTATGACATGGTATGTCTGTCATAAAGTTACATTTTTTACTGCTAATGATTTGTTTAAAATACTTTGTAAGTAAGTCAAGTAAATAAAGGATCTTTTTTTTATCAGGCATGTAATACTAGACTCATATATTAACAGACCAGTCGGCACTCAGGATGATGTTAACACTTTTGCTTCCCATGATATTAACTGGTACCCAGCTGGGTCATTAATCCTTTACAGCATTGATAGAGATGATTATATAATTAAACCTTGACAGTGTGACGGATCTGGTACAAAACCAGTGTCCCATTGTTCGGTTTTAAACTGGATACATCAAAGGAAGCACCTGTTTAACTCTTAGAGTTGGGAAGCCAGTATTTGGAGTTGATGATAACCAGATGCTCAAGATGTGATAACTGCTACTGAACTTTGTCACATATTTGTCTGGAACAGGCTCTCTGATATTGTTTGACATACTGCTGAACCAGAGGCGTCCCGGGGAATTGCTCAACAATGGAGACATGAATCCGCCCGAACAGGTACCAGTTGTTACAGTTATTGACCACTTACTGGCTTTATTTCACTGAATTTTTATATTCTTTAGTTAGTTAGTCTTTCCTCTTGTGTCGAGTGCGGCACATAGGGCAGAGGTCATGACTCTCCATGCATGGCGGTTCGTTGCAATCTGTTGTAGGTCTTGGATGTTTGAGTGGCCCATGAGTGAGCCTTCCCTGATGATAGTTCTACGTAGGGTTTCCCTTGGTCTTCCACGAGATCTTTTCCCCTGAAATGAGGGCTTGGTGAGGAAGTCTTGATTTATCCATTCTAAGGGCGTGGCCGACATAGTTCCAGCGGCGTTTTCGTATAAAATTAGACACATACTCTTGCCTGGATTCTTGCCTTATTTGTGTATCGGTTCGGAAATCTGACCATTATATTCTTTACTCACTTGTATTTAGAATCAGGTTTATATTTTACCTGGATTTTGTAATCCGTAACATGTCATTGAGGATGATGATGTTGAAATAATTGATACTTGTTCACAAAATGTTAAAACTTCAGTTGAAAGTCTAGAGAATGAGGCCCAGGTTGATTTGACTTTACCACAAATGTTGCTATAACTATTACCATTGTGATAATAAGAAATTAGTCTTAGTCGAGGTTTCAACTTTACTGCAATCAGGTCATCCCTTACTTGCTCCATTCCTGCGGCAATGAAAATCAAATGACATGTCACTTGCCATTCCATTTGAAAAACTGGTGAACAAACAATTGTCCCGGCACAATCCACAAATATGATCACGCAGTAAATGCATATCGCAGTTGCTAAAGGTGCCAAAGCCAACCGTCACCACCAGAAATGCAATTTATTGTTGATGGAAGTACTCGGTCACAGTAAGTTAGCTATACACACGTAAAAATATTACAAAAGGTATTTCACCGGTCCATACGTAAACAAAAGGATAATAATAGATATGCCGTTCTATAACATTAGCAGCCACAATAAAATCACCTTGGACAGGTCACGTGTCTCATCGCGTTCCTAGTGATTAAAGTTATTCTTTATATTGGGATGGGAATTCTTATTACATTAAATGGATATATTTCACATATAGAGAGCATACAGCAAAGTTTTGTTTTTTTGCTTTGACCATCTCGGTTAGTTGGTGCATCATGTAGAACAGTGAATCCCAGTTGGTAGTCTGCAGACCCCTGGGAGTCCGCTGAATCATTCAGGGAATAACAGTAACCCTCTACCCTCTAATTTTGTGATTGTAATAAAGATTTACTCTGTTTTATATGAGAACTAAAAGGTAGGGAATTCATGACAGTCAATCACAAATATATGTGGCCCATGCTCTTTTCTGATTGAAACTACTGTTCTAGAAGACTGAGTTTTAAGGTCAATGCCGTGACATTTGGGTCATTAAAACCTTTGAAGAGCTTGCATCTAATGACATGAGGTTGGTGACCTTTCATGACTTTCTTAAGCTGTAGGAACAAAATGTCATTCAAAGCAAGATCTGGAAACATCTGTAAAAGCAGGGAAATATCCTTTGCCAAAAAATTTATTTTTTGTTTTAAATTGTGATGACTGACTTATGGGCAGAGGATTGTCATTATGCAGAATTCAAGTACCAGTACACTTCTGAAGAGGTTGTCTATAAGGTGTTTTTGGAGGCATTGCAAGTCTGTTTTGTAGAATTCAGCATTTACGCAGGGAAAGATGCTAGGAATGACCTAGCCTATCAATGTTGATGCAGTAGCACAGCAATATTGATGCTTGCAGTTGACATTGTTTTGACATTGGATTTCACATGCTGTGCCTTTAAAAAAAATTTATTAATGACCACTCAAATATCTTTGATCAACTCAAAATTTGCAGTTTTTCAAAAGTGTCAGATTGAGAGTGATGAGAGTTTTTTTTGTTTTGTTTGAATGTCTTAACCATAAATGTAAATCACAACCTGTATTGTTTGTGGGACTGCAAATGTTGCTTTGTTACCATAGAAGCATTGTCGGTGAACGGTAATTTTTTACCCCTGAAATATATTTCTGGTTTTGCGTTAGTCTAAATTTTTTTTAAAAATACAAAATAACAAGAACATTAGTTAATTAAAGAAGAATTAATGGAGTTTTTTTCAAGGAGTGATAGTAAGGATCACTTTGAAACGTGTGAGTTATATGAGCTGGGTTATCTTCGCGGCACGCCAGCGGACACGTGTACTTCTGGCCATGAGCAAGACTGACCAGTGACCATATGACCTAGTTATCTACATCGATTGGATTTGAAATAGATCCCAAATAATCAAAATAAAGATATGGTCACGTACTGGCATGTTGGTTAATATTAATGGTAATAATATACTATACAACTGACATAAATGTGTTTGTCTATTAAAGTGCACAATACTGGTCTTTTTTCAGTTCATAGTTTCATGTGAATTTCTAGTATAGTTGGTATCACGTCTGCCTTACAATCGAAAGATCCAGCGTTCTACCCCTACGTGCCTTTTTTTAAAAAATTATTATTTTTAATGTAAATTTTAAATTTAAGCTCTTAGCATTTTCGGCAACAGATCACCGAAGTAATAATGAATTAAACATCCTATCACGAGCGTTCAAGTGGATTTAGATGCTTTACACGTTATCCTGTTCCTTTGTGAAGTGTGGTTGGTGTACTGTGCATTTGTTACCGTGCAATATTGTGTCTTTGGATAAGTCTACATTTCCTTCATACAAAATGGAAAGACAATTTGTTGAAGTTGACGAAGAACTGATGGAGTTTTCTTTCGAGGAGTGATAGCGAAGATGACTTTGAAATGTGCAGTTCTGATAGTGATCAGGACGATCTTACTGTTCCATTGACATCGACGGGACGAACCAGCGTGGCCGAGAAAAGGTTGTTTGCATGTCCGACGTCCACATCATCATCGGAATCAGAAGTTAGTAATGATGAAGTGCCATCAAAACGACATAAAATTGATCAGCTATCCTGGACTTCCAACAACTTGCGACCCGATGTGCATACGTTTGATAACTCCAGCTCTGGTTGTCTTTTAGCTGCTGTGAATAAAAACAGCTCAGTGCTTGATTTTAAAAAAACTTTTTTCACTGAATCGCTGGTGACTTTCATCGCAGATGAATGTAACAGATTCAGCAAGTATGTCATTGAAAAGGGACCTGCTACCGTAAGCTCTCTTCTTTGCAGATGGACAGACACAGATTTAGACAAATTATTTTGTTTTTTTGCTGTGTGTCTGCTCATACCCAGAACAAAGAAACTCAAAATAAATGAGTACTGGACCAAAGACTGTTTGCTGAGAACGCCCATGTTTATTTTCGTGGCGTAGAAATAGCGCGTCTAACTTGTCAGTACAAAGTTCAATCACACGCCTTCAGAGTTTTTATTTTTGGTGTACAATTTTTACCCCGCACCGCAAGCGCGTCTTCTGCTTTTGAAGGGAAAAACGGTATTCAGCACAGGAGGAAAAATTAGCTCTCGCCTGGCTTAGCACAGTGGTTACGTTGGCTGGTGGAGGGCATAGCAGCGAAAGGGTTAAACAAATGGTACAAAGAGGCAGGAAAGAATTGTTTTAATGTTTACATTACTACATACATACTGTACATCAGAGCTAGTCAACTGGCGGCCCACTGGCCAAATTTGGCCCACAAAGGTCTAGCAAGTGGCCTGCGGATCATTGCCAAGTGTATTGTATGAATGATCTTTCTATGCTTGGGCTCAGACTTCTGGCCCGTAAGGATCTCTATTTTCATAATTTTGGCCCCTGAGTAAACTAAGTTGAATAGTCCTGCTCTACTTATTTACAATGGAATGTGCTTAGAGGGAAGTATAAGCACTGTTGTCCATTGACATGATATCTGTATGTTGCAGATGCTAAACTCACAATGGAAATCCATCCCTTTATGGCAAAAAGTGGTGATTAATTTGTTTATTTGCTCACACTGCAATAAAACAATTTGTTCTCATAATCACAGATTATTTATATTTACTAATTTTGTTGTTGCTTCAGTTAAGTTTTATCATTAACTACAGTTATAACATGCTTGTAGAAATCAATAATTATTGTATTTACTGTTTTTTTTTTCTTTCTGGGGTTTACTGCTGGCGGGAACAGTAAAAAATATGCCGTCATGACCAGTATGCAACTGAAACACCAATATCTTGCATGCTGGTCCTTTGGTTAAATGTTTGAATTTTCATCAATGTGGATTTAAAATAGATAGTAGGAACTGTCTAGGCAGTAAATTTAGCGAGTGAGATATTGACCACGTTACCTGTACATAAATATGCGACTAGCAGCCATGTGCCCAGTTTGCCTCAGAGCATGAAAATGGGTCATTTACTTAATTTTATTTACAGTTGGCACAGAATTGTAGTCATTAGTTTATTTGCTTATCAGAACTTTGGTCCCGGTTCAGGGGTACAACTCTTTAGTCATTCTAGCCTCACTTCTTCTTTCTTTGCATTCACCCTTAATAAGAGGGAATATTATGTTGTGGTTTACAGCTAGGCACAGTTTCTGCACTTTCCCACCCATCAGTTTGATATTCAGTTCTTGTTTCTCCTAAAGTTGAGACCCAGAACCTGCACTAAATTTCAGAGTTGTCTGGCAAACAGGAAGGGAAATAGCCAATCCGTCACATTATGCCAACCCGTCGCATTGCGCCACAGCCTAAGATATGTTACAACACTTCACAAACACCTATAGCAAGTTCTGTATTTCTTTTACAGCTGGGACAATCAGTGTACCTGTAGTATGTTTTTGCTCCAGAATAATAGAGTGGGTTTATAAAGTTCTTTTTTAACCCTTTCACCTCACTGACCTAGAAACAAAACTGTCAAAGACTCTATTTTTAAAATATAAAAACATATACACATGTCAGACAAAATATCCTAAAAATTTCATTTATGGACCGAAACAATGATTAATTGCATCACAGAGTAACAGAAGCATTCAATAAACACGAATGCAGCAGAGAATTGGCTGGTTTACATCTCTTCCACCTATTTTTTACCTATATATTGGCTTCCAGTTACCACTGTAAGGAACTGAAAATTCTGACATTCTGTTTCTATAAATAAAGCCATTGTTCACAAGAAACCTCCATGTAAATGCAATATTTAGCAACTGTGCTCATTCCTCCTTATTCTGAAAAGTTGCACAGGCGAATGTGAAAGCAGTACTATTAGCGAGGCTGTTCATAAACAAGCTTTGGTAGCAGTAGTTTCCAAACTGGTGGGGGGGGGGGGGGGGGGGGGGGGGGGGACTGCATTTATACTTGTAATAATCGAGATTATTTAGCCCTTAGTTTAATATATTCAGATCTCTGGCTTATCTATTTTTGTATTCAGTAATTATTATTGACACCTAAACTCAAAATATAATTAATTAACCTATTGCATGTACTATATATCCTTGATATTTCTTAACAATACTCTGCGTGTGTATGTAATTGTGTTCTCATTGGTTCCTTCTAAAGAAAAAATATGTTATTCATAACATTAAAAATCTAGACTGTAATTGGATAGTTAGGGTATTTTTGTCACATATATATAGGACATGGGTTGTAATCTATAGTCGATGGATTTTTACTATAGTGGGGTGTGAAGGGTAGAAGCCACACTTTGATCACTGCATTCATTGTGTAGGTTCATTGTGTAGGTTCCAGGGCACTATTTTTGATGAGGAAGAGAAAAATGGACTCACTGCTTCTCTTGTCGTAATAGTGGCAAATTAAGATTTGCTCGAATCAGTTGTGTTTGTCTGAAAGACGCAGATTATCAATGCTTAACTGTTAGTTAGTTAGTTAGTCGACAGATTATCCTCGTTGCACATTAAACCACTCAGACCATAAGTACTCTGATCCTCTCCTTAGTAAATCCGTGTAAGCCACTCACAACACCATAGCACTGCATAGCACTCTTGTCTTTTCACACCCCTCTTGACATCTTGTTCTTGCAGTCTGGTCATGGTTGCAGATTTACCATCATCAGTTGGTTCTCGCGAACATCTTACTTCTCGGCAAGCATTTAGAACATCAGCATGGTCCATTGCTCATCCACCCTCCACAGTAACTTTACCTGCAGACCGATCAGCTTGCTCATTTCCTTGCACACCTGCAGGTCCCAGCACAAATATGAAACTGATATTTGTCAAACTCAACTGCTGTAGAGACTCCAGCAACTGTCTTCGGACCCAGCCCTTGTCTGTCTTCCTGAGTATACTCATTGAGTCAACTGTAAACATCAACAAAATGTTTCAATAACCCCTCCAAGGGCAAATGCAGAAGAAGAAGTAAAAGAAGAACACCAAATGAAGCTTGTACAAGTGACTTCTGTTCCTCAACCAGGTGATAAAGGAGTTGTGATATAATTTGCTGAGGTGATAGTTAAAAAAAAAAAGTATTGTATATCTATGGTGTAGTGTAGTATAATATTTGCATAATATATATAGTATAGTTTGATTTAATATTCACTATACATTAAAGTGATACTAATTTGTAATTTAGGTTCTGCTTGTTAGTTCATATAATTTAGATTTGAAACAAAGGAGTTTCATTGTTTTTTAATTTCTGGTGTACCAGTGTAATGCCTATAAGTTTCCGGGTGTGTGTGTATATACTCTGTATAACTCAGAATTCTGGTTAATTGTATCTGTCCCAGGCATCTGCTACTTTAACTCTTCATGCCTGCATACATTAAACTCTGTCATCATTTTCCTAAGCCTTTCACTTTCCAGTTGAGCCTAGACCTTTAACCAGCTCACCTGATTTTCTTTGAGGACTTGTTTTTGTTGACTAGATTTTCTAACCTGAAGCTGTCTATATGATGTCGTAGCCAGCCTCATGTCAACTTTCCAAAGTCAGCTATGTCATGTGTCATTGTTTATGGTATTGCTATTTTATTCCCTTATGGATCCCTAAAACATGTGGGTGAGACTCAGTGGATTAGGCGTTAGTGAATGCATTTAACAATATCATGGTCTCCAAGTACTAGGGTTCTTCTTCTTCTTAGCAGAACTTGAGTTTTGTGTGCTTGTTTTACAGACCTAACTTATTTGTATGCACACTGTTGGTTCTTTGCCTCTCAGGCACTCCAACTTTGAAGGAAACCCCCAATTAGTCGCCTTGTATGACATGCATGTTAGGTAGGGCAGTGGTTAGCTCCCCCTCCCCCCAAACAGAGGCCTTAAACCCACACAGGGAGTGCTAGGGTTAAATTTCCACTTTGGACGGATTATATTTTTCTAAACTCATTCTTGTGGTTTTCGGACAGTAGTATGAGAGTTGCACCATTGAGGTAATGATGGCCTCACCGTGTAATATTTCTAAAGTCAGCAGTAGGTGTGCTCGAGCCAGCCTTCAATCTTGAGACAGCACACGGGTTTTAACAAAATATGTGGGGGAAATTAGGAAGTAAGCAATATCTGAAGAAATTATATAAATTACACAGTGCAACAAAAATTAAAAGTACCCGTTTTGGATGGTCGCAACTGCCCAAAGCAGGCTGATATCTTCTTCTGTAAACTCTGGAAATTTTGGTTGTTCATTCACCTCCAGACTCAGTCTTGTTTCAAAACTTGAGTGTTGCATGCATTTCCATTTTACAAATCTGGCTTATTTGTAAGCAGACTGATGGTTCCTTGCCTCTCAGGCAGATACACCAGACTTTGAAGGATGTCCCTAATTAGTCAACTCCTGGTGCATGCTTTTTGGGTCTGTTCTTGTTTTACTAACAGTGGAGTCCCGGAATCAAGCTGATATGAAAAGTGTAGTATACATGGAGTAACCAATAAACAAATGTGCTGCTTGGAAGAGAAGAAATTGTTACATACTTTTTGCTTTATATTGTGTTTGAGAAGAGTGAAGTTTTGTTTCTCCTTAATAATGTATGGTTCTGAATACACAGATTTGAAATGAATGCTTAATGCATATTAAAAAAAATTTAGGCAACAATATCTGCAATTTCATAAATGAAATTGTAGAGGTTTAGAGGTTTTTGTTTTCAAGTGTCTCATGTAAAGGACTTTTTCATTTGTTTGCCACATTTTTGATGATATTTATGTATCTTTTTAATCATGTTTGAATGCTGGATGCTCATGTGGTTTGAGATAGTTAAAAAAACAAAAAAAAGACTGAATAATTGAATGTTATTGTGGTTCATTTTCAGGCTCATTCATCTGCTTTGGATGTTCAGAACAGCAGCACATTAAGTGCTGCCACAGCAGAAGTTGAGGAGGAGGATGTGGCAATCACATTAGACAGTCTTCTTTCAAAAGTGGGACTTCAGGACAAAGTCAGTGTTTTCCAGGAAGAGCAGATTGATGTTGAATCATTGGTAGGGGCTGATGCCAATTCTACCTCAATTTGTGTGACCATTTTGGAACACTTCAGAGCATTAAAAGAGTGTCCTACAACAATGTATTAAGTATTAGGCATATAGGGCTACGCCTATATTTTTAGACAAATCGGCACTTAGTGGGTGATGTAGTCAGCATCATGCCGGCCACCTTTGCTTTGCAGGACTCCACCTGGCAAGTACAGAAACTAAACCATTTAAACGAAGAAGCAACATCAGATAGGGGATTAGTCTCAGAAGCAAAGAGGGGAATGAGGCAAGCTTCTTCTTCAAAGCATTCTAAACTTCAGTGGAAAGTTCTGGCTATTAACTTTAATCTTGTTCCAGAACTGGAGTTTTGCACACACATTTATTTTACAAGGACACTGTTTGTTCCTGGCCACTTGGGCAGATGCACTCTGAAACTTGTAAAGGCAAACTCCCATA
Source organism: Candidula unifasciata (assembly GCA_905116865.2). Lineage (NCBI taxonomy): Eukaryota > Metazoa > Mollusca > Gastropoda > Stylommatophora > Geomitridae > Candidula > Candidula unifasciata. The sequence goes on from CAJHNH020001029.1 coordinate 102,728, forward strand.
ATTAGTCACTTTATAATGACTTGCTTGTTGGGGGACAGTGGGTCCATTCTGTCTTTTCCTTCCCCAGTGAGGCCAAGGAACCCACACGGGGATGAGGCAAACAAAAATTACACTTTAAAAAATAAATCTTAAGCAATATTTATCTTTTTTTAGCGCTGTAAAAATTATTCTTTTTTAATTCTTGAATCTTTAATTGAATTGAGCTTAATTCTTACAAGCAGCCAATTCAAGCAAGCAGAAAAACCCTATAGTGCCACATGTTTGAGATGTTATTAAAGAATGCTATAAATGCATTGGATATTTTGAAAGAAGCTAATACACAAAAAAAAACAGTTTATCCTAATATAAAGAAAGATGCAGTCAGTGTTCTTTGGCTACATTATAAGATACAAACTTCCACATATTGTAGCATCTGGATAGATTTGTGACAGAAGAGAGAAGAAATTAACAAGATTCTTGATAGTCTCTCATCATGCCCTGATGACAATAATATGTTAAATATCAACAATGTGTTAAATATCAGTAATGTGTTAATCGCTATTTTCATCTTTATTGGTGATTACGTTTAGATTGTGACCACTGTAAGATTACTACCGTTGTCATCATTGCAGATTCCAAAGGAACAAACTCAGGTGTAATTGCAAAACACAAAGGAACAGAAATAAAAAAAAAGATAGCAAAGGAACCATCCTTGATAAAGCAGGCCTTCAGGTGGCTAAAAAAGGACTAAGCTTGGAATTTTTGTTTGATTTTTACGCTACGATCATTGCAGAAAGGCCCGGTTGGCTGTGTCTGATTTTATTCCAGGTTTTGAGTGTTGTGTGCAGACCTATTTTCCAGTTATGACTTGATGTGTGCATACTGATAGTTCCTCATTTCTCAGGCAGATGTGTTGTGACTTTGAATAAAATATTGATCCTAATCAGGTTGATCAGCACCTTGGTTAAGAGGATGACTGCCTAGAGATGTAGATGGATAGATCTTGACAATCATGAGGTTTGGTCCTGGTTCACCACTGCAGGGGATGACGCAGCTCTGCATCTCATCAGTGTTGTTGATATCTGAAGAAAGAAAGAAAAGGAATTCCTCATGTAGGTTCTGGGGCTCTGTTAGGGAAAAAGAATAGACCCACTGCCCCCTAACAAGCAAAAAATTGACTAATTAGGGGTTTTTCTTTGAAGTCAAAGTGCATCTGCCTGAGAAGCAAGGAACCAGCAGTCAGCATACAAATAAGCCAAGTCTGTAAAACAGATATGCATGCACAGTTCAAGTTCTGGAACAAAACCAAAGTCCAGTAGTGGACAGACAACCAGAACTGTCTGCGGGAGTTTATAGCTGGTGAACTCGAAGAAGAACAGGGATGAAATATAGATGCTACCTAGGCCAGCCGGGACCTTGATTAGAGATCATGTTTCTAGAATGACTGCCTAGAGCTGTAGACAGGGCTTGACCATCCTGAGCTTGACTTAGTGCACCACCATATGGGACAATGCACCTCTGCATCTAATCAGTATTGTTATTTGAAGAAAAAATAATTATTCATACTAATATGTACTGGTGGAATCCGATATTTCGGAGGTCGTGGGTTTGAGTCCTGACGGGGGGGGGGGGGGGGGGGGGGGGGGGGGGGGGGTGGGGGGGGGGGGGTGGGGGGTGGGTGGGGGGGGGGGGGGGGGGGGGGGGGGGGGGGGGGGGGGGGGGGGGGGGGGGGGGGGGGGGGGGGGGGGGGGGGGGGGGGGGGGGGGGGGGGGGGGGGGGCTGAATTTTTTTTCTTCAGAAATGACCTTGGCTCTCAGGTTGACCCAAGCTTGAGTGGGTACCAGGTACAGTCCTGGGAAGTAAAGGCGTCCGGCATGATGCTGACCACATCACCCACCAAGTTCTGTTTTGTCTATAAAATATAGGTCTAGCCATATATACTTAATAAGGTGTGGAAAGGGTTGTTTACTTACTGATATGTACTCTGGTGTGGACATTGAATGTGATTATACAATGTATGCATTTTCTCAACTGTATTGGCAGATAATGTGCAGTGAAAATGATCTGAAAGACATTGGTATAGCTATGGGCCCAAGAAAAAAGCTGCTGGGTTTGTTGAAAGAGGAGCAAGAGAGAAAGGTAATAACTTTGTGATATTGTGCACTCTTCTTCCCTTTTTGTACCCCCCCCCCCCCTCCCACATATACATACACACACACACACACCATTATGCATCACCCTAAAAAATTGTACTTTATGCAGTAAAAACAGGTTTGTTGGTAGTTGTACCCCACCAGGACATCACACAAGCGATAAACACCCGGTGACACAACACAAAGTGCCACCATGCAGATGAGGATCATCCGTGGAGAGGTCACAGAAACCCCTTTTAGTCGTTAGGCCAAATCTATGGCTGAGCCATATTTATGGCCCGGCTTTATTCAGGGCCCCCATGTTATTCATCTCATACTCTAATTCTGTGGATTCCAGAGAAAGAATTGTCTTATGGGTTCATGAAAAATAGAAACACCCCTGGAGCAGTAACACTGACCTTCAAGGCCCTAAAAACCCAGGAAGATCTTTACAAGGAAGCAAAGCCCTGGAAGTGGAAAACAAAATATACTACCCTCTCTGTCTCTCTTGTCTGTTTGCCTGACTATCCCTACCTTTCTGTACTAGGGTTTTTAGGGTGTGTGCAACTGTATATGTGTTTGTTGATGGCTATGTGTGTGTGTGTGGCTGTGTGTCTTTGAGTGTGTTTGTGTGTATGTGTGAAAGTGTATGTATGTGTGTGTGTATATGTATGTATGTGTGCATGCGTGCGTGCGTCTCCCCCCACTCTCTTTGTCTGTCTCCATTCTCTTTGTCCCCCATCCCCATCTCTGTGTGTTTCTCTTTACATTCTTCTCCCTCTCTCTTTACCCCTGCATGTCTCTGTCCCTCTCTGTATGTCATTCCCTCCATCTCTCTGTCTTTCACTTTGCATCTCCTCCTCACCTCTGTCTCCCCCCTCTCTCTTGTCTGTTCGTGACTCTTTCTACCCATATGCAATTCTTTCCCTCTCTTTTCTCTGTCTGTTTTCCGTTCCTGTCCTTCTCTGTCGTTGTCAGTCTCTCTCTCTCTCTCTCTCTCTCTCTCTCTCTCTCTCTCTCTTTCTCAAGTACCTTATTTAGAGCAGGCAGGAGTTTTAATGCTCTGTCGTCTGGTATTCAGATGAAGTTGATTTTACCCACCCATAAATGCAACAAAAGTGACCCAGGGCATTGACATGAAAGTTGTCATTGCCAGAAAGAAGTCGGACATGGTGAGGAAGTGAGATACCAATTACCCAGTTGTGAAGGAAATTGAAGTCTTAGGCCTGCAGACTCGTCGCTTTGAATCCTTAAAGGATACTACCTGCAGTGAGTAAAAGGCTTAATATACAGATGTGCGGTCAAGCAGTCATCCGTCGATTCCTCGGGTGATCCGGTACCAGAGTGTCCATGTATCGGCGCTGTATTTAATTATAGAGAATTTTATTTATGGAGAATGCTGTGGTCTGCCCCTGCCATCCCTTGGAGGTTGACGTGTCTGCATGCTCCTGCCCTGGACAGCTCATCTAGGGACAACACCTGTGGATTAGAGGAGACAGTCACCACACATATATGAGTGCTACAGCTGTCCCACGAAACTTTCTGGCAAGGCTGACCTTGATAACAAATGCCTGTTGAAGTCGGATGTGTCAGCTGAAAGGTGCAAATATCACAGCTATGCTCCAAACAGGCACAGCACATTTACATCACTCATAGGAAGAAGAATGTAACCAGATTATGATTTAGCACATTACATATGAACTGGCTGTAATTAGGCCAAAGCTAGTATTGTTTTCTCTTTGAGATTGAGATATTTCATTGGCAGTAAACTCCAACCCAATGTCCTGGAGAGGCAGTGTAGCAACCTGAAAGTAATTCAGTATATACAATTAAACAAAAATATGTTTATCAGAGGTGCCTCTGGGACAGTTAAAATTGTTGATGTGGCACTGGTCTTATTATCCAACATGGGCTATGTTGATACCTCACTGAAAATATAAAACTAACACCACATCACAGATGTGTTAAATTGAATCCTAACAAGTTTTTAATGTCATTATTTTTAGGAACGGGCAAAGGCACAGGCTGAGAAAAAGCAAGCGGAGAAAGAGAAACTAAAGACAGAATCAAAGGTTGCAAATATCAATGCAAATGATACTTTCAACATTTCATCATCTGATGGGTAAGAGTTGCATGTTGATTTAGATCATAAATGCCTTTCATTAGCAGCTAAAAATGCCTGTTGTAAAAAAAATTATTTTCCATGTGGTATTAGCATGCCAGTAGTAGTCCGCCTTATTGTTTTTGGACTGTTTCCTGAAGAAACTAATCCTTGATGTTGCTAGCAGTAACATCAGATTCAGATTTCAAATTGTATCGGATGTTTTATTTTCAGCCCTGTTACTCATTCTGTCAAAAAGCTTTATGTTAAAAAAAAAAAAATTGATTTGATCTGCATGCAAGTCTTTTTATTAAGAGTTACAAATCACTTAAGTGTAATCTGTATGAAACATCTTTTATCCCATCTTTATGTATTCATTTTTGTAATGGTTTGTTATACCCCTGCCTTTTGTTTCCCTGTTATTAAAGGTGATAAAATGATTTGCTCTCCAACAGTGGACGATGTATCACAGCAAAGTATATACAGGGTCAGTTTGGAGCTGGACAGCTGAAGATCAACTACCCCCAGCTGGACTTTAGTCCGACTGCTCTGTTTGCTTTAGGATCACCCATTGCTGTGTTCTTGTCCTTGCGAGGCTTGCAGAACCTGGGAGAGTTCTTCCAGTTACCCACCTGCTCCAGAGTCTACAATGTATTTCACCCGGTAAGAACATGTCATTTATAATTGTCTTGAATTTTCATTAACTACTTTATTAATTTTTTCTTCATAATTTATTATTCCATTTATTATTTATTCACTTAATGTTTTTTTATTTGATTGCATTATTAAAAATAAACTTAATTAATAATTATATGCTAGTCATTTAGTTTCTTATTATTTAATAAATATTTTTTTACATTTATTATTTTTTTTAATGTATTGTATTATTGAGTAAATTTATATGTTTGTTGATCTTAACTTTTTATTTGTTCAGTTTTGAATTAATTTGTTCTTCTGTATTCAAACAAATGGCTCTCCTCCGAACTTCTACCCCCACATTATGGCGGCCTGAAATATCCTTACGGGGCTCAGTCCAATTAAAAATATGCGAACTTCCGGCGACGAACGAATCGCGGCAAAACTAGGATCGGCTCCGTACAGCGAAACAAGTATGCATCTCTTTCTGAAACCGTCCAGTGGGTGCACCTTTCTACGGCAGTCCTGAATTTTAGTAATACAGTGAGATAGTATTTTGGCTACGGGACATCAGTAGCACACATATATCTTCGTGTAGGGAGTCGGCAGTCCGAAACCCAAGTTCAAGGTGTCTCCTTTGTGCCAAAGAACTGCATGGCTGTTGGGTGAACAGTCGTTAACGAAGGCAGTCTGATCGTTGTTGGGGCGAGGCTTGCTGGTGGATGTAATGTCCTGAATCCCTTCCCCAGCTATTAGTGAGGGTACTTCTGGGGTGACCGTTTATTAACCCTCACATAATGCTTCAGGTCCAAATGGAAACTAGGCACTGCCAAATTTTTGCTTCTGCCAGACTGTGGCCGTTGCTTTTTTTGCTCTATTTGTAGACTGGAAGTATATAGTTTCGTTGCCCAGCCTCTGAATTGAGTGCATGGCGTGACACTGTGAGCTGCAGATTGGATTTCATTTGTAATGTTTTTCGACTGACCAACGTGGGGGTGTGATTTGTAGATTCAGAAAATGGCGCAATGCTGGTTGTCACAATATTGGTGGGGCCATTATTTGATTAAAATTAATCGCGTGTGCAACTGCTGATCTTTTAATGACTTCTGCTACCATCAATGATGAACTGCATTTCTAACGTTGGACTGTTTCTGTTAGCACTTCGGATGGCTACCATATGCTTTTAATGTGAGTGTATGCTAGATTTGCTGAGAGAGCAGTTTGTCAGTCTTTCCACAAGGGACTGTGATAAACATTCTATGTGTGTTTTTCGTTGGCACAGGAGCGGAGCAAGGATGGGGTGACTCGTTTGCTATGAAGCTGAAATTAAAATTACCAGATAGCGAAACAAATGCTCTAACAGGGTCTCAGCGATATGTTGCACCCATCACAGCCTGTGATGAAAAAAAAAACTCGGTACATTGCCAGCTCTCTTGCCTCATGTACTTCCCCGCCTGTGTTGTCTCTTTAGTCCTGTGGCGACTTTCATGCTGGTCAGCCCTGTCTCTCTACTACGTTGAATGTGATTATACAATGTATGCATTTTCTTGACTGTGTTGGCAGATCATGGCAGTCATTGCACTATTTAATATGGCCTTAATATGAATTTACCTTGCCCCATTAAAACTGTTGGAGAGAAAGACAGCTGAAAAATGTGGAGGAGGAAGACAGTGATTTCTTATTTACTTCTTCTGCATTTATTCGGGTATGCACATTTACAGCACAGCTGTGATATTTGCACTTTTTGGTCGACCATCTGACTTGTTGAGGCATCTTTTGCCTAGTCAGCCTTCCCAGAGACAATGATTTCAGTTATGAAATATCAAAAGATGGACCAGAACAACTTCATTATCATGTGCTGTGTCAGTAAGCATAAGCAGTCATGGTTGGCTATCTAACATTATCACCAACAGCGTGGATCAGGTCTGTGCTTTTGCCAGATCAAGAGATCACTCCTGCACATGATGGATTAAGTTTTTTTTTTTAATTTGTAAAAAAAATTACTTCTGTTTGGCCTGTCTCTAAAAGTTCTCCAGTCTCCTCCTATAGATCACAAGGGCACAAGAAGAATCTCAGCTCAGATTATGAACTATATGGCACCTTAAAGCATCAGTGAAGATCCCATTCTGTGTATATAAGAATTGGATATATAAATATAATATAAATATTTTTGTGGGTATTTTTTTCTACTTTGAAAATTGTGCCCAGACAGTGGCCTGCTGTTTTGGTTACTGTGGGATGTTTACATGTACACACGGTCTTCTCTGAGAAGCCCAGACATCAAATCTATAGTTCCTGGATCGGATGTGTATTTTAAAATTTTTTTAATGTGTAAAAATCTGAACAATCAGCGCTGTAATAAAAAGCAGACATCATAACTGTCTGCCAAAAATCAAGCATGCATGTGAGAAACACATACCTGAGCTCCCACAAGATGTCTTCCTTTAAGGTTACACCAAAAAGTACATCAGGAGTTAATTAGAACAAGACAAATATTCTGAATATTTATTTCTTTGTTACTTTTCTTTTTAAATACCAATCTAGACTTCTTGCAAACTATTACTTTTTTTTTTCTGATTACAAGCATTTTATTGAAAATGTGCATTCCATTTTAACTATCATTATTTCCTTTGTTTCTTCTTTCATGTTCTACCCAAAAGTTTGATCCAGTGGTAAGTAGAATGTTGTGAGTACAATATTCATAAGTTTATTGACCTAGAATGTGTACATTTTCTAGCTCACCTAATTTAAAAAAAAAAAATTTTTAAAGAATGCTTACATGTTCCAGCACAGTATGCTCAGTTTGGTAATTGAGAATGTTTACATGTACAGTATGGTCAGTTTGTTGATTAAGAATGCTTACATTCTCTATCTCAGCGTTTTCAGTTCGTTGATTAAGAATTTTTACATTCTCTAGCTCAACATTCTCAGTTTATTGATTGAGATTGCTCTCTAGTACAATATTCTGAGTTTATCTATTAGGAATATTTACATTCTCTCATACAGTATGCTAATTTTGTAATTAAGATTGGTCTCTAGTACAGTTTTCTCAGTTATTGATTAAGAATGGCTATATTCTCTAATACAGTATTCTCACTTTATTGATTGAGATTGCTCTGTAGTACAGTATTTACATTCTCTAATACAGTATTCTCACTTTATTGATTGAGATTGCTCTGTAGTAAAGTATTTACATTCTCTAGTACAGTATTCTCACTTTATTGATTGAGATTGCTCTGTAGTAAAGTATTTACATTCTCTAATACAGTATTCTCACTTTATTGATTGAGATTGCTCTGTAGTAAAGTATTTACATTCTCTAATACAGTATTCTCACTTTATTGATTGAGATTGCTCTGTAGTAAAGTATTTACATTCTCTAGTACAGTATTCTCACTTTATTGATTGAGATTGCTCTGTAGTAAAGTATTTACATTCTCTAATACAGTATTCTCACTTTATTGATTGAGATTGCTCTGTAGTAAAGTATTTACATTCTCTAGTACAGTTTATTGATTGAGATTGCTCTGTAGTAAAGTATTTACATTCTCTATACAGTATTCTCACTTTATTGATAGAGAATAGTCACCTTCTATAGCTCACTGTTCTGTTTACTTTTTTTTACACTATTCTCAGTTTTTACAGAGAATGAAATTGGCTGAACTCCTGAAAGGCTGTAAAAATTACACTGAATAATAAAAACAAAAATAGGAAAAAACTGGCCAGCTTTATATAGAACATAGAATACAGTTACATGTGAAAAATTGGAAGTGGTTTCTAAAAAGCTTCGTCACCACATAGAATCAAAAAGACAGTCCACTAAATTTTATAAAATTTAAAAAAGGGATTTAGCTCTGAATGTGGGTCCTGCAAAGGCCTACATCATAGAAAATAAAAATGTGACTTTTTTGTAGTATTAAAATTGCATCCACCTGTTGAAAAATACTGGTAATGATAAAATGAATAGACCAATTAACTGAAACTTACGTCCTTGTATCTTTTATGTTCTCTTTTGTTTAGTTTATGTACATTAATTTACTGATAGGTCCTCATTTGAGGACAAAGTATTCAGTTATTTTTGTTGCTAGATGTTCACATTTCTTAAGTGTCCTTAACACTGTCTAGGACAAGCAATCAAGTTTTATTTATATGGATCTTTGATTATTCATTTGGCTGATTTTTTGATTGAAAGCATCCTCATCCCCACTTTGTGCTATCAGAAGGTTGGAACAACAACATGCCTGATTTACATTGAAAATCAGAGAATAAAGTGGTTTGGCCATCTAATAAGAAAGCATCAAGAACAAACTGTGTATGAGACCTTCTACAGCAGAACATTTGTGCGGATGATGAGAGGAAGACCAAGGAAGACATGGATAGATGGCACAGCTGGAACCTGCAAAAAGTAATAAAACCATCATTTAGGCCACCTGATATAAATACAGAAAAAATGCCACTCTAAGCTACAATCCGGTAACAGTGTGGTGACAAGAAATGCTTGTTAGGTTTTGCTTCTTTCAGTATTACCATTAGTTACATCATTTGTGAAATGTTGACAATAGATGCTGTTTATTCTTTTTAGGCATACAGATTGGAGCCGCTGATTAGAGCCAACAGTGCTGGTCTGAAACCTGTACTGATCCCACATTATAAGGGCAGGAAAAGGCTGCATTTAGGTACTGCTTATTTTCTTATGATAGCTTTGTGGTTGGTGCTTTTATCTGCCAAGACAGTGGTCGGCTATTTGATACTTGATAATGGTATGATTTTTGTTTCCAGTTAGCACATTTCTGAGGTGACTAAGCTTCATGACACATTGTACCAGTCAATGATTGTTGCTCAGGAGTGACAAAACCTCATGTATGGCATTGTGCTGCAGGGAAATGAACCTAACACCATATCTTAAGGGTTGCTTACTTTTCTCAAAATTTCATTAAAAACAAACCCATCCTTAATAATATGTAAAATGCTGTCCTGAGAAACTACAGAAAGAGAAGAGTCAGCTTAAGATATTTGGGATCTTGGGCAATATTTATAAACCACCAAAGAATGGAACCCTAGATAACCGAATAGGCAGGCAAGGGTGAAATCCACAACATAATCGCGACTGCTAGATCACTAAATATTTAATCAAATCTTTAAATATAATTCATATTAATTTTTAGATTCATATTTTCATGCAAACAAATTTTTTTTTAAAGTACGGGAATTAAAAACAAACGGACCATAGAATTAACTACTTTTCTTCCCTTTGACCATGAAACACAGTCACGTCATATGAGATTATTGGGACATAACAATGACAGTAATATCTCAGTTTTGTTTTTGTTTTGTGTGTGTGCGTGTGTGCGCGCGTGCATTTATATATATATATATATATATATATATATATATATATATATATATATATATATATATATATATATATATATATATATATATATATATATAATAATAATAATAATAATAATACCCAGCATCTTTACCAAAATATGCAGTTGCAGCTGCCCAAAGACGTCCTGTTGTCAAAAACTTGTAAATTTAAAAAAAAACAGCTTTCTTGGGGTGACAGGGTTGAAGGCATGTAAAAGAATGACATTTCTCTAGGCATAATAGGGAAAACAAAGTACTGAGCTGTGAATAGTTTGTTAGATTTTTTTCAGCTGAACCTGTTTTACAGTTAAGGTAGCTAGTCCATAGTTACCTCTTCTGACAAACTTATCCATACTTGTATTCTTGGTGTTTTTTGCTTTTCCTAACGGCAGTGATAACACATGGGTGACTACACAGTAGACTTAATTTATTCATCAGATCATGTGAAAGGAGGATCTGAAGAGTAGTGTGACTACTGGGAAGATTGAAGGTATTAGAGACTGGCTGGTTGTGTCATCATGACGATTACTAGCTGAATTATTAAGAACATCTTCACCTTCATCAGCTGTAAACTGGGGCAGAATTTTCTGGTTATTTGTCCACTTCTTGACGTCACTATTGTTCCAGAACTTGCGTTTTGCATATCCATTTTACACATCCAGTTGTTTTATTTTTTTTTTTGCAGACTGTTCCTTGTCCCTCAGGCAGATGCCTTGTATGACGTGCTCATTAGGGGGTCAGTTGTTCTCCCCCCCCACCCGACCAAATGGGGCTATGAAAAACATTAAAAGAAAAAAAGTTTTAGAGAACACCATCTCTTGCACACAAGAAGCCGATAATGGCTTCTTTGTTATATTTATATTATTTGCTGAAGGTTTGGTGCAGGTTCAGTTTTCATCCATTAGTAGAACGGGGGGGGGGGGGGATACTAAAAATTGAAGTCTCAGTCAATTTATAAGGACTAAATTACTTTGTAAATATTGTTGAAACATTTAAAATCATACAGTTATGAAATTAGAAGCGTAAAAACTTTTTTAAAACCTGAAATTACTGGATAATTAGGAAGAGAATTAAACCGATTCCAGTGAATTGAAAAAAAGACACTGGTGCTGGATAGGACAAAGGTTAAGATAATTATGTTAATAATATCAATGAAATGCCCTTACACTGGAGTGTACCAAAACAAATAAAAACAGATGTAAAAAAAAGTTTAGCGAAGAAAGTGAGATGAAAGAGATTGGGAGGACAAGAGATGAACTGCATGTGAAGACAACTGATATTATGGCATGGCACAAGCTGGCTGAAGACAAATGCTGTATAGGAGAATAAGAGTAGAAGAAGAAAATAAAATTGTGTACACTGCAGAGAACAAATTTTGGCCCTGCCAGTTAAGAAATTCTGATTGTCATTGGCAAGGCAACAGTAACTTATAAAGTCTGAACAAAAATGAAACTCTTAATCATATAGTTTTAGAACCAAGTTGCTCATTTTCACGTCTAATGTTATTTCATTCTTTACATGTGCTAAGGAAAGTTTGAAAACTACTAAAGACATGGTACGAAAGTTAAATTCCTGCACATAATCATGGAGCTTTTCTGTCTGCAGAGTTTAAAGAAGCAGTAACAAGATATGGTACAGACATCAAACAGAAGATCATAGACTCCTTTAAGAGCACATGGAACACCATCAATGACTTTGCTCGGGCACACAAAGCTGAAGCAAAGAGCAGTCGGATGGAGAACGAAGTTCAGGCAGAGATGGATCAAATGATGTCACATTTAGCACAGCAGCATTCAGATGATGATGGCACATGTAAGCCAACTCTGTGTGTCCACAAATAATGTGCTTGCTTCAGCTGAAACTCTGTGTGTCCACAAATAAACTTGCTTGCTTCAGCTGAAAATCTGATTCCAGCTGTATCTACAGTCTCTTCTTCTTTTGCTTTTCTAACCTCCAATGGAGCATAGGCCCTCAACCAGCTCACGCTATTCTGTCCTTTGTTGTCACATGCAGTCCTCACCATCTTTTCAGCTTCACTCTCTAGCTCCCTTCTCCATGTGTTTAGCTCCCTTCTCCATGTGTTTAGCTCCCTTCTCCATGTGTTTAGCTCCCTTCTCCATGTGTTTAGCTCCCTTCTCCATGTGTTTAGCTCCCTTCTCCATGTGTTTTTTGGGTCTTCATTTAAAGTTCTAATGTTCCAGGTGCCAGTTTTGGAGGTTTTCCTAGGTGAGAGGGGGTACGTTGACGATCCGGCTTTCTCTAAACCGTGTCATACTTCTTCTACTAAAAGAGCCTCCCCTCATCTTATTTGGCTAGGTTTTCTTATTTCTCTCTTTGACTCGTCTATGTTTTTTTTTTCTACAGTTAAAGTTAGTTGCATATACTTTACAGAACCAACCCCAGCAGGTTTTTGGCTGTTGTGGTTTTTCTAGGCAAATTAAAATGTTCAGTAGTTTGCTATTGCTCCTGAACGGTCAGCTCTCGGTACCACTGTCGAAACCAACGCAAGACAAACCGTCCGCAGCTGGGATTAAACCCAGCACCACAGCATTACAAATAGCGTCCACAACACCTAAGCCATGGGGGCCGTGGGTACTAGCCTCAATTTCAAGGAATTGAACAGGTTATCCTCACTGTTATTCTGACTATAAGGGCTCAGCATTAGCACTCACATCTGGCCTTGCACTTTTTGATTTGCTGTTTCTACAGTCTGGTAAAAGTTGCAGATGCACAGTCATTTCTTGATTTGTTGTCTTTCTGGTGGGGGGGGGGGGTGGGGGGCTTTCTGTGGATGGCTGCTCATCTGCTGTCTATAGTAAACCCATCAACAGGTCTGGCAACGTGTGTCAGTTCATGTGCTTATTTTTCTATTCTTTGACAGCAGTTTTCTGTCACTGGCTGCCATTGCCACAGTTTTATATAAGTATATAAAACTATACATATATAATGATACCCTACATGCTTTTTATTACATGTAAAATGATGATGGTTTAATTTACATAATATATGGAATATCATTAAATTAATGGGAACTATGAAAACAAACTGCTGTCCTGTGAGATAAAATATTAACAAGGCTAGTTTTGTCAGTGACACATGTTCATGTAGATATTCTCTCTGGTCATTCGGTTGTGGGCTGTTAGCAAGAAGTACCAAACACCAGTGGAAGGAAAAGATCATTCATATATGCAATTCATTGTTCCTTAAAGGTTAAAGCTACCTCTGGTCTAGGAGACTTGCAGTGGGGTTAAATGTTCACACGTGCATACACACGCACAGAAATAAAGATATAAATTGTCATTGTATCTTAGCCTCTTTCAAAACATTTAAGTAACTCTTTTGCTGGCCATAATATTTAAACATTTTTTTTTAACCAACTGTTTTTGTGACTTCACATGTTTTTGTAATTGTTTCCCAATGACCCAGCATAATCTGAAAATTGGTTTTATTAAACACACATAAAATTATTGTTTTCTAAATCAAAAGGAGATGGATTCACTGCATGAGATGATCTTCAGTTTATTAAACCACTTTGCCTCTTTATGATTTACTTTTATTTTTCACCTTTACATACACTTTCTTTATGCTTTGCATTTGGTTCTACCTTAATATTCACCTCATGCTTTAAAAAAAAATCTTTTTATTCACTGTTGTCATGCTTTACTTTAGGATAAGTGAGTGAACCAGTAAAAGTTTATAGCACTTTTACTTGTTATCATTCTGATTAATTGTAACATCCCTTGCTTTTTAATGTTGTCAACCCCTACCAAATATTTGAAAATTCAACACTTGAATAACTCCAGCAGGTCTCAAAAGTTGTATGTTTGCACACATGCAGATGATGATCACTTTTTTGTGTTTGTTCTATAGCTGTTTCGTCAATGGCAGAAGAGGAGATACACATGGGGCAGTTGAACGAGGGTCAGAGAGTGGATTTTGTACTGCAAGAGGGGCCTCTTGAGAGCTTTAATGACTATTTATTTGCATTGGCCTCCCATTCATGCTACTGGTAAGTAAAGTCTTAGTTCTATGTGCACTGCTAAAGAAGTAATTTTTTAAATATTTTTTTTTAATTTTGCAATTTAGACAGTTTGTAGTGTATGGTAGGAGAGGTAGAGGGAGACCAGTAGAAAAGATGCTTGATTTTTTTATATCATGGCATGGAGGATCATTTGTGTCAGAATTGATTGAAAGACAGAAGGTTGTGGATAGACATGACTGCCGCTACACGGCATGGACTTTAAAAAAAAAGATTGTAACCATGTTTGACTTCAGTAGTGTCATTTCAGCTAAAAAAAATTATTTTCCTTTTTTTTTCCTAAGTGTGTTTGTACTGGATCAGTCCCGGCAAATGTTGACTTGGCATTTTAATGACTCAAAAGCAGGTCTTTTCAACAAGTTAACTCAGGGGCCAAAATTGTGAAAATGGCGATTATCATGGGCCAGAGATCTGATCCCCAGCATAGACAGATCACTAATACAGTACAACTGGCAATATCCCGCAGGCCACTTGCTATGCCTCTGCAGGCCAGATCTATCCTGCGGAACACTAGTTGAATAGCCCTGCTCTAGAAAGAACCATGTATCAGATAGCTAGCCACCAGGAACCATCAAACTGTTTTATTTGCTAGAGGTTCATTTTGTTGACAGTTAAATTACCAGTCTGAGCTTTTGATCCTTGTGACCTTTAAATAAAAAAGCGTTTGGCCAGGACTAGAAGTACCTTTGTTTTTACAGTGAGTCATTGTCATCATTTGGTAACAGGTTTTAATCCTGGCGTATTCACTGAAACTTTCAATTTTTATTATGCCTAGTATGACCTTTTATCTCTGCTTTCTTCCCTTCCCATATGTGTGGCAGTGTCGATCAGTACCTGTAAGTTAATTTCTCATGCTATAAATGTTATAAACAGCATACAGTGTTCATGAGGCATTCAAAAGAACAGTATAAAATCATCCTAATTTTCAAGCAGCTCAAATTTAATGAATGTTAGATAAGGTTGCATGTAAGTTATGTTCACCACAATCATTATTGCACAGATATTATTCAGTAGCTGAGGAATTATTTAAATATTCTGTTGCAGGGGACATGCTTGGTTGATTTTGGAGGAAAGGGAAAATTAACATGAAATGTTAGCAAATGGTTAGACATAAACTGTATGCATGCAGTTTAGTTTTTGACTTGTGTCTTTTCTTTTTCTTCCTACTCCTCTTCATTCTCCTCCACCTGTAGTAACTTCATCAAAATGATGGCAGAGATGTAAGGATCTTCTGTGTGCCCTTTGCAGTGCGTTGTATTGTGTCCTCATTTCTTTTAGACTGTTCTTGATGCCATCTATCCATCTTCTGCAGTGGTAATTTTATTCCCAGTGAATATTATTATGGAACAAAATGAGAACTGTATGATGTGTGTGTGTGCATGCGTGTGTGTGCGTGAGTGTATATATATATTATAAAAAAGATTCCCCCCCCCCCCCCATCCTAAAAAAATACAGTTTACACCAGTCACATCAGACATATAATCTAGACTAATATGTCTACAGATCAGTCAGCACTCAGTGGATATATATATGTCATCATCATCATCAGGTGCCTTGCCGACTGGCGTGGGCGATCATGCCTCTCCATAATCTGCGATCTCTGGCAGCATGTATCAGTTCGTGTGCCAACACACCTCCATGCCATGCAACAAGACTGTCAAGCATCTTCTCTTGTTGTCTTCCTCTATCCCTTTTTCCACAGATCTTTCCAGTGGTCACAACATGTTCTATTTTCCCACTTCTCATAACATGGCCAAAAAATGATGACTGTCTCCTTCTGATGTCTGTGATAAGTAGTCTTCGGGCTCCCGCCTCTTTCAAAACCTCTTGGTTGCTCTTTTTGGTTGTCCAAGGTATTCTAAGCATTCTTCTGTAAAACCACATCTCTGAGGCCTCAAGAAATTGTTTGGCTGCCTACCGATTGTCCAGGATTCACATCCATATGTTAAAACTGGATGCAGTTTTTGCCTGTCCAATTCTGTTTCTTATTTCAGTTATGCATCTTCCATCTGATGTTATCCATGTGCCCATAAACTTAAATTTCTGTACTTGTCCTAAAATAACATCATTGACTTTTATTACGCATTAAGGAATAATTTTTTTCTTTGATACCACCATTATATATATATTATATATATATGTAATGAATATAGCTAACTATTTAGAATTGCTTACATAATTATCAAAGCATTTCCTACATTTGGCTTTTAGTTGAATATCATGACCAGGTGGTATTCATCTAAAATATTATTATTGCAGCAGAATGTCATTCCCAGCCTTTCTTGCATTCAGCTTGCAATTGTTCAGGCTTTCCTTCCTTTGCAGTCAGTCCAGCTGTGGAATCTACATGCTGTGCTAGTTTGTTATCAAATATAACTTCAGTCTGGATCTTAAACCATTTTTTTCTATCACTTCTGTTTAAACTAACAGTAGGTTTTTACATTAACTATTTATCCCACTTACTTCTTATTCTTATACACGGTCAAATTATAGATATCAGCATTGTCGTCTTGTGTAATACAGGGAATCAGAAGATACAGCTTTGATGTTGTTGAAGGAAATATATTCCCCACTTGGATTCAGACCCATCATGCCAGGAGAAGGTGCCAAGTCCTTTAGAGATCCATCTCTGATGCATAGACCTCCACCACCAACGGCAGCTCCAACAGGTAGCCAGGGATCACTTCCAACAGGCGGGTCTTATCATTCACCTGCAGCCTACCAGATCCCGCCCACATATCAGCCTCCAGTTGCAGGCTTGCAGGCACCACATGTACCTTTTGGTGCTCCACCTTCTCAGCCTCTGCCTGGACTGCCTCCCCAGATGTTTAGTCCACAAGTTCAACCTCAGCCTCAGATGCAGCCTGGATTTAGGAAGTCACCTTATGTTGCTCCAGACTTTTCCGGTTTGGCTTCTCAGAATCAAGGATCTGCTGGACCTCCTCCCATGGGACCAGCTATAGCAGGAGGCTATAGAAGAGGGCAACAGTAATACCGTGAACGCTAGTTTACTTCACAATCTATTAATACGTGTACTAGTCCTTTTTCCCTGTCATTTATAATGCGTGTTACGGTCTCAAAACTAAAGCCTGCAGAGAAGATTGCATTAAATATGCCCATCAGTGCTCTAGACTGTAGTACTATCACATTTTAAAGTGGTTCCATGACAGCAGATGCTGCTGTAGGATGGGAAATCGCATTTTCTGGGCTATGCTATGAGGTGGGATGACCAGATCTCTGATTTTTTTCTGCTGTTTTCCTTTTCTTCTTTTCCTGCCCTTAGTCCTTTAAAGCGTGATTGGGATGTTGTAGTTTACCGCTAGGCTGCAATATCTGAACCGTTTGGCCCAGCATGTCCAATGTCACCAAACCCCTAATTAGTCGCCTTAAAAGGATAGTTAGTCCATCCTTTTCTTTTTGGGGTCTCCCAAAATGGAACCCTCCCCCTTTCCCAAATCCTGAAGCCAAATGCAGGAAATGACACTTCTCAGAGCTGGAAATAGCCATTTAGATCATAAATAGAAAACTGGGGCCTGTGGAACATGTCATGAATAAATAGAGATTTTTTCATCACATCTCCAGAATGCATTTGTAAAATCTTGTTACGATTGATTACACTGGTCAAACAGATTTGCTTGTTGACATTTCTATTAATGTATATATTCACCTTTGTTTGCTCAGGCAGATTCCTGGCCCACATATAAGTGTATATATTGCCTAATATTTTTATTAATAATTTAAACTGTGAGAATATAACAATCAGTCCTCTGTAGCAACAATAAAAAAGTAATTTTTCAGTCAGCGCTGTGAGTTTCTAGCAATATATTTGAAGGAGAAGAGTAAGCATCAAAATAATTTGCTTACATAATGAAGCCATACAAACATAATGTAATAATGCTATACATTCTTTTATTTAATGTAAAATGATCATTTATATAAACAGTAGTAGGTGGGAACTGGAATATCCTATGACATCTTGAGTGATACAGTTTTTGCTGGACAGTATAGTTTTATCAGTGGAAAATGTTCATGTAAAAATTCCATCTGAGCGTTAGGTTGTAGGAGTACTGAAAACATGTGGATTGGAAGGATGTTTAACAAAGTAGCTTAAGTTCTTTGTCTATATATTATAAAACTGTTTTTGACTAGTTCGGTCACACAAACTTCAAGTAGGATTTTTATTTTTGACATTAACAGAAAAATAACTTATCTGTAAAGGATTCGAAAAAGGATCCCCTGAATGAGGTCCTAGCATCATAATCTGTTCAGCGAGGTGCCCCCTGCAGTCTGTATTTGATGCCTGAATTGCTGCCTTGAGAAAAATTGTGCCATCTCCACATTGGAGGTTATGCTTCAGTGTATCCACTTCCAACTGTGGGAATACACTGTGTGTCTGTAAAGTAATGGTGCACTTAACATGGTTAAGGGACGTCAAAACTGCACCACGACTTTACGGACACAGTGTATATAGTGAGCCCAATCTCTTCTGTGGTGCAGCTGTCATACCATTGTCTGAAAGCCACGAGAATGGTCATTTTCTGAACCACCCATCATGCAAATTGAACATTGGCAAATGTCGAGGATTGCATTGTAAAACCATTTTACTAACCTCCATGCCGAAGAGCTGCAGATCATGACCTAGGTACATCACAGTATACTACTTTACAGATGTAAAGTTCTAGTACCCATATGTACAGCAGGGTCTGAGTGTAGAAGGGGGGACAGTTCTACAACAATCTGTGAGGAGATGGAATTTCAGTACTGGCTCAGAAGGAAAGTATTTCAGTACTGGCTCAGAAGGAAAGTATTTCGGTACTGGGTCAGAAGGAAAGTCTCTACATCAGCCTCTGTTAAAAGCAAATTGTTTTCAGGGCTCAGCCAACCTGAACATGAATGCACTGGACTGAAAACTCATGGTCTTCCAGAAATTTCACCAGCCAACCAGCCATCACGTACAAATCATCATATTGTAACAAATGTACATACCATGTGTCAGACTTGATTTGTTGAACATCTTGTAGTGGAGGGCTAGTCAACTAAGTTTACTCAGGGGCCAAAATGTTGAAACTGGGGATCTTCACATGCCAGAGTCCAAAGCCTCAGTGTAGAAAGATCATTAATGCCACACAGTTGGCAGTTATCTGCGGGCGGCCAGTTGAATAGTCCTGTTGTAGTGGATCACATACTAATTTAAAGCAAAATGCTTATAAATCATAAACTTAATTCAGTTACATATGAAATGACAATAATTTTTCAGTATCTTGTCTAGCCAGCATTTATAATCATGTCTTTAAAAATCTAGCATTTTTTATTTTAACATGAATGGTGTGGGGTTATGTTTCATGTGGATTTCTAATTAACTTTTTATGTGCTACAGGCACTAAAGCTTTTAAGTTCTTGTTTAGCTGTTCTAGTACTTCATTTGTAAACTGAATTATTACAGAACTTTAATTTGTGCCACTAAATTACTTTTAAAATCCTAAAAATTTACCTTTCTCCTGACTACACTCAGAATTATGGTCCATAGTTGTGGGAGCACATTGTGGTGTCTCTAAAGTTTGTTGATTCTGATTTTCATGTGAACAAATATGATGACTCTTTGTCTTGACAGAATGCCTAAACTCAGCTACAGATTTGATAATGGAGACACAACTTGTAAATATGTAGCATAGGTTAGTGGTAAAAGTTGTTTCTGCTAGCAATTCTGATGATTGAAATGATCATTCATTAATCTTACTTTGATTGGCAGGACAGGCATTGATGTATTGTGTATAAAGTAAAAATTAAGGTTTTATTGGAATTTGACGTGATGGTAACACAGTAAGCAAGAATATTGGCGATGATTCAGTTAATGTGATAACAATCTTTAAATACTGGTTTTATGACTATGGCTGTATTGATAGTTTTGTGAAATATTTATTTTGTCTACCAAAGATCATAGAATGCATGTTCTATTACTCACTGTGGCAGAGTTCTTTTATTTGTTGAGATAATTTCTAATCTGAGTCTGCATTATGCTAAATTATTTTTTTTAAGAAATGGGGTTTAACAAGCTAAGTGGTCAGGTTGTAAGGTGCACAGACAAACATATGATACATGCCTGTCTTCTTCCGAGATGCAAGTGAATTATGAATGGCAAGACAGTAAAAGAAAGAATTCAGGCAATCAGTTCAAACATGTCTAGTATTCTGCTAGAGATAGCAGCTATCACAGCTACACTTGCATGGTTGGAGGAACAGAAAGCAACTTACGCATTGGTAGTGATGGACTCAGTGAGTATCCTTAAGAAGATCCAAACTGACAGATTTGACTAGAATGGTTGACAGCTTCCAGAAGACCTATCCCAAGAAACGTTTTTGGCTGTACACAAGCTGAAGCAAAAGGACATGAAAGATCCGTGAGACTAACTGTGCGGTAGATAAGAGAGGAAGAAGTATGGGCAAGGCATAATACTGAGTGTGTTGCATTCTAGAGATGTTGAGACAAAGGAGTCAGAGATGATAAACCACCTGTTGTTAACAGGTATTAAACGAGGACAAGCATGCAGAAACCGGTTGGTTGCAAGGCAAGAAAAATAAAAGATATGCTTATTAATTGCTACTTGTTGCGGTCGGCATGGTGACACTGAGATGGCTGCTGCATCAGGACGGAGCACAAATGCAGTACCCAACATTAAAATGTAAAAGATTGTCACTTGGCAGTTTTTGCTGATGGGGTGTGAAGTGTTAAGCTTCCACATATTCTAGACTGTAGCACAAAGAAGTGAGGTGATCATTTCCTTTGTTGCCCTTTTCTCCCTGATAATTTCCAGAAAAATTGTAGCACTAACTAGTTTTTATTGTAGGGAGCTGAAGCAACCTTGGAATCATACTGAAAGAAAAGAATCTACCACTGCTGGGAATTGAGCCCAGAGCAGTGTTTTGGTAAGCTAGCCCACTACCACTATACCATTGTAACTTTGCATCAAATGTTCATCATCATTATCTGCCATCTCCTTGTTAAGAAACACCAACATCCTCCATCCTGTGTCTTCATGGTCCATTGTTGCAGGCCTATTCTAGTCAGTCTCTCAGTTCTATCTGTAGCTTGCCACCCACCATATGTAAGTTAACCAGTCCTCCTCCTTCTTGTTTTGCATTCCCATCCATTTTACTGATCTGGCTTTTTTGAATGCAGACTGTTGGCTTCTCACCCCTCAGGCAGATGCACTCGTGACTTTGAGGGAAATGTCTAAATTAGTCGGCTTCTATGACATGCTTGTTAGGGGGGCAGTTAGACGCTGAAATGGCCCCCATCCCCCCCCCCCCTTTTTTTTTTTATGGGACCCATGAAGCCCACGCAGGGATATTGAGTCCAGACGTGAACACTTTCTGATTGTCTTTTATGGCAGGCATTTAGTACATTAACTCATAATATCTGAATTCTTAATTTAGTTCCCTTTGTCCCATAGTGTTAATATTTTAACTTTTGTGGATTTAACATTAGCTGTTTGTAACAAAAAATTTCAAGAAAGAAAGAGTGAAATTAAATACTGACTGTTACCCAAAATGTTAATATTGTCTGCGCATGTATAACCTCTTATAGACATTATAAAGACTCAGTCAGTGTCATGGAGTTTAGAATCACATACTGAAATATGTGCCACAGGTTGCAACATGTTAAATTAAAATTATGTTTTAATGTGTGCCTGTGAATGAGACAACTTGACAATTTATTCATCTATGTCTTATTACACTGAATTTACTCATTGTGCTAACTAATACGCATGAAAACATGGTACATAATCAGAATTTGGTATTCACATTTGATTTAGTGACTAAAACATTCACTTCATGTTTTATTTAGTGACTAAAACACACAGTTCATGTCTGATTTAGTTAACTGAATCAACAAAATTCAGTGCTGTGAAAAGAAATCTTTTACATTCATTGTTTGCTACTGGTGA
Organism: Candidula unifasciata; assembly: GCA_905116865.2. Taxonomy (NCBI): domain Eukaryota; kingdom Metazoa; phylum Mollusca; class Gastropoda; order Stylommatophora; family Geomitridae; genus Candidula; species Candidula unifasciata. The sequence goes on from CAJHNH020001029.1 coordinate 124,933, forward strand.
CAGATACTCATTTGTTATAAATCTATTGTACCGTAGTGAGAATGTAGCGAGAATAAAATTATGTTGTAAATACTTCTGCGATTGTTGCTGTGTCGCTCATACTGTGCATTTTTTGTTGGTACATTTTTATCCTTAATGGTTTAGGTTAATCTTTTGAGTAGTTAAAGCATCCATCTAATAAAAGTATTTGATTTTTGGTGGTGGTTGAAATGGTTTTGTGTGTGTGTCTAGTATGTCTCTTAACTTATCTGTGTAAAATATGTCTCGAAGTTTCATCATCATCTTTGCAGAATGTCACTGTCATCACAGTCTACCTCAGTGGCTCTCTACCTTCCTAGTGCGGCGACCTTTTAATACAGTTCCTTATGTTGTGGCGACCCCCAGCCATACATTTATTTTCGTTGCTGCTTCATAACTTCAGTGAATATGTGTTTTCCAATGATCTTTGGCGACCTCTGTGAAAGGGTCATGACCCACAGGTTTAGAACTACTGGTCTATCTGAAAGAAACTTGGCCTCTTGTCAGCTCTCTTGCCTCTTGCACTTTCATACTCAGTACTTGCATGGATCTTGAAAATTTGAACCTAGTTAATAAGCAGATGTCCTACTGGTTGTTATCTCCCAGTGGAGCAGAAGCCCTGAGCCAACTCATACTTTGCTTTTATTGACTTGTTTATTTCCTTTTTTGTTGTTGTAACCATTGTTTGGAAGGGGGTGAGGTAAAAACATATGTATATCAGCTATAAAAGTTCCCAAAACAATTGTTGAAGGGGTCTGCTTCTGATGATCAAAAGACTCCTGTTGGGTTTGCTCCTCCATGGACTACTTTCTACACAGATACCATTACCTTTTAAAATCTGTAACTAGAGAATAAAAAAAATAAAAAAAGTAAAGTTCCCTTTTCACGCCTTTCGGCGCATCGGGCATATGGGCAGAGTGTCCCATATTTTTACAGACCATCAGCACTCTGTGGGTAATGTGGTCAGCATTACGCCGGCTGTCTTTACTTTCCCAGGACAGCCCATCCTGGTACCCATTTTAGGGAATACTTTACATATAAACAGAACACAATCATTTTTTGTAACATAAACACATCTAGTCATAGAAAACCTGTGCTTATCCTGCCTTGGAAAAGATGTTCCACTGAAAAGATGTCTTATTTTAACAGAATCCTTTTTTATCATGTATAATAAAATTGATAAAATACCCCCCTCCCCTCACCCCCTTCTATTTTCCTTTAAATTAACAGTTTGGAAAAGTGTTGCCTGCTTAATAAATCTTGTGCAGATAGTTTTGTATTTTTGTGCAGATAGTTTTGTATTTTTGTGCATACAGTTTTGTATTTGTGTAAGGTACCCAAACTGCCCATTCTATGGTTCTCTGTAAAAAATCATTTACTGCTTTTCTTCTTCTGCATTAATCTTTTGAAAAGGTGGTTGGAAAGTTATGAAATATTTTATAGCTAGGCTGTGATATCTGCACATTTCAGCCCAACACTTCTGATTTCAGCAAATCCTCAGCTAGTTCCCTGTTTATGACCTACTTGTTGAGGGCAGTGTCTTCTTTCTCGTTTTTCCTCAAAATGGGGTCTTTAAATAACCCACATGGGTAGAAAAACGGCTAAAACTCACTGAATCAAGGATACATTGTTCTGCTTTAATAGAAATGCCTGTTGCTGCCTACAGATCAGGCAGAATAGGTGATCCTTATGCACCGTTGGATTGGATTCCAAAGTCTCTGACAATTTGATTAAATTGTTTTTAATCCATCAAAGGTGAAAATGAAGCCATGCAAAGCAGTAGCTATCATGCTTGCCTGCCAACCTGGTAGTATATGTTTGAATCCCTTCAAGAGATCTTTGAACTCCCAAAATGAATCAGCCTAGGAAATGTCCCTTCAAATTAGAGGTAGCCACCATGATACTGACCACATCACCCATCAAGTGTCAGTTGGTCTGTAAATATTGGGTTGGCACCATATACCCAGATGGGGGTGGGGGGCTAAGTGGTCTTGAGGTATGGTGTGTGCCTCGAGTGCTGAAGGTCCCGGGTTCAGGCCCCGGTGAGGGCAGGGATTTTTTTTAATGTGAACTTTTAGTAATTTCCACTGGTCTTTGGGTAGTTAGAGCGGATGCCCATGTGTATTGTTGAGCACGTAAAAAATCCTTTGGCAGTTGGAAATTGAAAAGAGTAACCTAACGGCACTGCCCGGGCAAAATTTGGAGTTTGAAATCTACCCAAAGTATTTCAGGATCCTCGCTGGTGCAACAGAATTCGTGCACTGCGCTGATATTCTTCAAGCTTAGGCTTGAGTTAGAAGAAGAACGGAGCATTTATGGGTTACACCCAAGTGCTATGATGTTGATCCGTTGAATAAACATATACCAAGAATGGCTCATGATATGGAAAGGAATCCTTTATATTCTTACTAGAAGTGAAATAAAATGTCCCTTTTGTACGCAAGCAAGCAGCAGCTTGAGCAGGTGGCTACCATTCCTCATCTAGGACAAGGAACTCTCCTTACCAGACATTGATACAGTTTACTTAATAATCGGTTTGGTTTAATGGCTAGATGATTGCAGTATATTGACAACTATATTATATTACTTTCTTCCTAGTCAAATTTATTGTAGACATATTGAGAAAAACTTTGAAAGAATTTGTTTTTTCGTCCTCATATTTTAAAATGTTAATAATTCAATAAACATTTCTTGTTTGTAAATTGAACTGACCTTGGATATTAGAATATCTAACACATCGATCAATGGATCAGTTTTTCCTCTCTGGTATGCTACCAAAAGGTTTACTGTACCATTCTGAAATTTAAAAATATCAATCTGGAAGATAGACCAACAAGGCAAAATCCAGATAACCTGTTCAACCTCGTACAAAGTTATAATTAGGACATCAGTAATGGCTACAGCAGCCAGGTGTAACCTGTGGTCCTGTGTGGGTAAGAAAACCACAGCACGGCTGACTTGGCAAACATATTGGTGCTTTTTTTAGCATGCCAGTTTAGCATAAGTGGTTAGGTATGAACAGTTATCATTATTCTACTCAGCACATTGGTGTCGAGGCTAATCCTGCTTTATTGATTCTACATGGCATTGAGGCTAATCCTCATGTCAGCAAGATACAAGTTGCCTTAGGTTTGTGGCTAAGTATGTCCAGTTTCAGCTTGCATTTGTTTTAAAAGTCTGTTCTGTGACTGTCCCCAATCTACTGTTTCCCTGGTCTGTGACTGTCCCCAGTCTACTGTTTCCCTGGTCTGTGACTGTCCCCAGTTTTGTTTCCCTAGTCTGTGACTATCCCCAGTCTACTGTTTCCCTAGTCTGTGACTGTCCCCAGTTTTGTTTCCCTAGTCTGTGACTGTCCCCAGCCTTCTGTTTCCCTAGTCTGTGACTGTCCCCAGTCTACTGTTTCCCTAGTCTGTGACTGTCCCTAATCTACTGTTTCCCTAGTCTGTTACTGTCCACAGTCTTCTGTTTCCCTAGTCTATCACTGTCCCCAGCCTTCTGTTTCCCTAGTTACTGTGCCTTCTGTTTCCCTAGTCCACTGTCCCCAGTCTACTGTTTTTCTGAGTCAGTTTACTGTCCCCCTGTCTATCCCCAGCCTTCTGTTTCCCTAGTCTGTGACTGTCCCCAGTCTACTGTTTCCCTAGTCTGTTACTGTCCCCAGTTTTGTTTCCCTAGTCTGTGACTATCCCCAGCCTTCTGTTTCCCTAGTCTGTTACTGTCCCCAGTCTTCTGTTTCCCTAGTCTGTTACTGTCCCCAGTCTTCTGTTTCCCTAGTCTGTGACTGTCCCCAGTCTACTGTTTCCCTAGTCTGTGACTGTCCCCAGTTTTGTTTCCCTAGTCTGTGACTATCCCCAGTCTTCTGTTTCCCTAGTCTGTGACTGTCCCCAATCTACTGTTTCCCTAGTCTGTGACTGTCCCCAGTCTACTGTGTCCCTAGTCTGTGACTGTCCCCAGCTTTCTGTTTCCCTAGTCTGTGACTGTCCCCAGTCTACTGTTTCCCTAGTCTCTGACTGTCCCCAGTCTACTGTTTCCCTAGTCTGTGACTGTCCCCAATCTACTGTTTCCTGAGTATGTTACTGTCCCCAGTCTACTGTTTCCCTAGTCTGTGACTATCCCCAGTCTTCTGTTTCCCTAGTCTGTGACTGTCCCCAGCCTTCTGTTTCCCTAGTCTGTGACTGTCCCCAGTCTACTGTTTCCCTAGTCTGTGACTGTCCCCAATTTACTGTTTCCTGAGTCTGTGACTGTCCCCAGTCTACTGTTTCCCTAGTCTGTGACTGTCCCCAATCTTCTGTTTCCCTAGTCTGTGACTGTCCCCAGCCTTCTGTTTCCCTAGTCTGTGACTGTCCCCAGTCTACTGTTTCCCTAGTCTGTGACTGTCCCCAATGTTTCCTGAGTCTGTTACTGTCCCCAGTTTACTGTTTCCCTAGTCTGTGACTGTCCCTAATCTACTGTTTCCCTAGTCTGTAACTGTCACCAATCTTCTGTTTACCTAGTCTGTGGCTTTCCCCAGCCTTCTGTTTCCCTAGTCTGTTACTGTCCCCCAGTCTACTGTTTCCCTAGTCTGTGACTGTCCCCAGCTTTCTGTTTCCCTAGTCTGTGACTGTCCCCAGTCTACTGTTTCCCTAGTCTCTGACTGTCCCCAGTCTACTGTTTCCCTAGTCTGTGACTGTCCCCAATCTACTGTTTCCTGAGTATGTTACTGTCCCCAGTCTACTGTTTCCCTAGTCTGTGACTGTCCCCAGCCTTCTGTTTCCCTAGTCTGTGACTGTCCCCAGCCTTCTGTTTCCCTAGTCTGTGACTGTCCCCAGCCTTTTGTTTCCCTAGTCTGTGACTGTCCCCAATCTACTGTTTCCCTAGTCTGTGGCTGTCCCCAATCTACTGTTTCCCTAGTCTGTGACTGTCCACAATCTACTGTTTCCCTAGTCTGTGACTGTCCCCAATCTACTGTTTCCCTAATCTGTGACTCTCCCCAATCTACTGTTTCCCTAGTCTGTGACTGTCCCCAATCTACTGTTTCCCTAGTCTGTGACTGTCCCCAGCCTTCTGTTTCCCTAATCTGTGACTGTCCCCAGTCTACTGTTTCCCTAGTCTGTGACTGTCCCCAGTCTACTGTTTCCCTAGTCTGTGACTGTCCCCACCTAGTCTGTGACTGTCCCCAGCCTTCTGTTTCCCTAGTCTGTGACTATCCCCAATCTACTGTTTCCCTAGTCTGTGACTGTCCCCAGCCTTCTGTTTCCTGAGTCTGTGACTGTCTCCATTCTACTGTTTCCCTAGTCTGTGACTTTCCCCAGTTTATCAAAAAAGCAGCAGTTGTATGTCTTTTTTTATTTGGTCCCTTTCCTTTGATCCGTCTACTATCGGAGACCTGAGCAGTAACTACATTTACTATCTGAGGGCATTGGAATACATAAGCCCCCTACAATAGCAAAATCTTCAAGCTTGTATATGCAGAGTAATAAAGCAGCTGTCAATTATGCCAACACTAACAGTCCCACATCAAAATTGCAGCTCACTGCTGATACAAGTAAAGTAGTCAGTTAAAAAAGCCAGCACTGAACACAAAAAACTACATAAGTATACGCTATTCCAAATGTGATCAGCCACCAGCCATTTTTTTTGGTGCAGTTCATCACAGAAAGCCATCACGGGCACAGATGGACAAACAAAATTAAATTTTAAGCACTTCCATTTTGTACCAATGTTCTCCTGATCTGTTGTGTTGACACTGTTCTATGATTTTTTTTAAATGACTCTGTAAGATTTGTTTAAAGAATTATTTTTCTCCGGCAGGAGTGTCTTCACCCTGTCATGGTAGGGGAGTTTAAATTTATTAGCGACACTAGGAGTTATGTCGGCAGTGCTTCCTAAGCCAGATATGTCAAGGGGTAAGAACATACAATGAGACGGATACCTTGATCCTGTGTGTGTGTGTGTTTGTGTGGGGGGGGGGGGGGGGTGTTAAAGTGTGGTGCCGATGCACACAAGTTTGTGAAATCTCATTTTGTCACAAAAGAGTCCAATTTGGATGGATTTAAACAAACTTCTGCTACTATTCGGACTAATAGACTGCTCACCCCTGCCCCCCCCCCCCCCCCAATATTAAGGAGCTTCTTCCCCCCCCTCCCTCAAGCACCCCTAATGTTTTCTTTTGGTCAGCAACTATATAAATGAGGCACATTGTATTCGGTGGTCATGTGATGAGAAGCAAGATGCTGGAAAAAACATCCTGACATCCGGAAACGTTTGGAAAAATCCAGGGGCAGACCCAAAAATGTGATGTGAATCTTCATAAGCGTATTTAGATCTCTGATGCAGCATCTATCCTAGACTACCTTTACAGACTGCTTCCATAGGAAGCTGTTTATAATTCTTCCTATCTTAACCTGTTAGATGGCATAGACTGCGTGGTTAGACCAGGGCTGTCTCCAAAATGAGGGAGACTGCCTGGTTAGGCTTCACACCCAGATTAGAGTCGGAGCCTGCCAACTCTGTCAATGTTTCTTCCTCCAGCACTTCCTTCTATGTCTGCTTTCTGAAAGATAAACACGCAAGCAAGCCACTGTTCAGATGAGAATCAAGCAGAAGCACATCATGGAAGCAAGGTTCAACCATATAACAGCTGTACTGAGGCATCCAATAGTTATTTAGTAACCTGTATCTAACTTGGTTTGATCCTATGTTAATGAGGGACACCACTACCCCCCCCCCCCAATGGCACTATGTGTGTGTGTGGGTGGGTGGGGGTTGGGTGGTTAGGGGCGGGGTGTGAATTCTGCAAAGGACCTGCTACATGATGATGATGACACACACAGACACGCGCACGCGCATGTGTGTGACATCATCCTTTGCAGAACGTCGCTCTCATCATGGTCTGTCTGAAAGAAACTCAGTCTCTCGCCAGCTCTCCCGCTTCATACACTTTCATACTCAAGGAATCACTTATATCCTGTGCCCATCTTCTGTTGGTCGGCCACTGCTCCTCCTTTCTAGTACCATGCCTTCTGCTCTTATTTTTTTCAATCCTTCATGGCGCTTTATATGACCAAAATATTTCAGCTTCCAAGAGAGGATGCTGTTTATTAGCCAGTCTTCCTTGATGTTCAGATCTGGCAAGATGTCAGTATTTCTCCTCTTTTTCGTCCAAGATATTCTGAGAATCTTTCTATAGCATTTTAGCTCAAAAGGACCTCACATCCATATGTTGCTACAGGGAAAATGCATGCTCTCAAAATTCTAAGTTTGATCTTTTTGCTGGTGCTTAACCATATACTTTTTAGGCTGTTTAATCTTTGCATTACTATGGCCATCCTCCTTTCAATTTCTGTCAAACAGTCTCCATTGCTATTTGTTTTAAAGCCTAGATATTCAAAGTTTGTGACATTTTCAATTTCTTCACCATTTATTGTTATTTTTGGGTGACAGCCAGTTTTATCTGTAGACATTATTTTCGTTTTCTTTAAATTCAAGAACATATTTTGATCTTCACTGTATTAAATATATTAAATTTTCTATTCCCTCTACGCTGTTCGAAAGGAGGACTGTGTCATCTGCGTGGCGAAGTTACAGAATAGGGTTGCCACCAATATAACTGTCACAAGTCTGGTCATTTTTAACATTTCTCATATTTTCTGCGTATATTTTGAATAGGTATGGTAAGAGAATGCATGCACCCTTGCCTAACTCCCATTTGCACCTCGAACCAATCCGATATTTCACCAGCTGCTCTGATGGCTGCTTGTTGTTCTTGATAAAGATTTTCAATTAAATGCACCAGATGAGCTGGAAACCCTATACTTCTCATAATAGTCCACAGTTTCTGATGTTGGACACAATCAGATGCCTTGCTATAATCAATGAAACAAGCATGAAGATCTACGTTGTATTGTGTATAAGTAAAGGACCCTTTTCTACGCCTTCACTCATATTGAGTATGTAGGGCTAGACTTAAATTGTATAGACCAATGGGCACTTGGTGGGTGATAAGGTCAGCATCACACTGGCAGCCTTTACTTCCCAAGACTGTACCTGATACCCTCCTTCTCAAGGCTGGGTCAACTTGGGGGGAAAGTCCGGCTATATATACACATATATAATCTTTGATTGTGGCATGAAGGAAAATCATCCATATATGTTTGTATGTTATGTTATCACAATGGACGTCACTGCACATTAGGCATTCCCATGTGTGCTCAGTCCTGCAATGTAGCAGCCACTGCTAATTGTTCCCATGAGAAGTTGGTTTTAATGTCTCCTATCGTGGCCTCGAAGGCGGCATAGACATACTTCACCATGCTTTACTTCCATGTCACATAATCTTATTATGTCAGAGATTCGTCGTTATCCACTAGCCCAGTCTGTACAGTATTGATAATATTTGCACCCTCCATGCTTCTTCCCTGGTGCACTGCTTGCCAGTTGGTCCGCTCGCTCATTTGCCTTTACGCCAGCATGACCAGGTGAGAGAAAGAGGTTAAGTGCGATTTTTGAAGGCTTTCTACTCATTCAGAGTGCATAGCGTCTGTTGCTATCTTCTGAAGCTTGTTCATAGAGTCTGAGAAAAATCATGAACATGAAATGGGATGAATTTTAAAAAAGAGGATATCAGAGAAATGTCTGGACATTTAGACAATAAAGCAAAGAAGGTGGAGATATATTGGACACACTCTGAGACAAAATGAGCAAAGAATCGCAAAACAGGCAATGAAATGGGAAAGACGATCTGAGGAAAAAAAGAGGACGTCTAACGTAAACATTAAGAAGAACATTTTTACGAGGGGCAAAAAAAAAAAATGATGGGCTGAATTCCATGTCAGAGATCTAGAAAGTTACATGCAATGAAGAATTTGAATGCAAGCCCAATGTGACGTCTAACTGCACAAAACGGATTATGGTGATGAGGATGACGATGATATATGTATCATACAGATGAAATAATAAAAAAGGCATACACAAATACTTAAAAACATAACTTCTATATAGTACATTGTCCAGCGCACTAGCTAAGTTGGTTAAACCAGCTGAGCGATACAGGGTAATACAGTCATTGTGGTCCGAGTTCACTCTCTGGGGTAGTCATGAAAGTCACATATTTCCCAGATTTACTTAATCTTTTATGGAACCAAGGCCAAAGGTTTGCGTTATCCACAGTACCGAACCAATGGGTTTACAACTCATTGTTTCTGGGTACAAAATAATAATAATAATAATATAGTATATGGTTTGGGGGTCGCTTATCCCCGTGGAAAAGAGGGGGGGGGGGTGGTTCGAAGCTCATGAACCGGCATGTTGTGGCGCCCCTATATGTGGTGTAAAGTTAGGTCACCTCAGAGACGTACTGGTTTTAAAAAAACTATAGCTTTCGATTTGTATGTTGTCTAGTGTGTTCTTCTATCTGTCTACTTCTTTCTATGAGTGCCGATCAATACACTTTCTGTGACTTGATTCATAAAATTTAACGGCATCAAAGGTTCCCCCTCTGTTTATTTTAATCCTGTCCTTATTCCATAGTTGTGGATTTCAAGTTGAACGACAGACATGGCCAATAAGACACCTTTATTTGCTTTATTTGGGGGTGCCTAGTTGCCCATGTTCTTAGTGCACTTGCATTCATGGCGAGGCGCAGACGCCGTCTGGAGGTGACAGGTTCAAATCCTGGCACGGTAACTATAGCTTTCAATTTTTATATTGTCTAGTGTGTTCTTATATCTATTTACTTCTTTCTATGAGTGCCGATCAATACATTTTCTGTTACTTGATTAATTCATAATATTTAACGGCCTCAAATGTCTCCCTTCTGTTTATTTATGGTTTAAAAAAAAAAAAGTGAGTTGCGTATTTTTTACAAGACGTTGCAGAACCAACTCCAGCATTTTTCGACTGTTGTGATTATTCTAGACAAATTTACGTCCAGTAGTTTGCCATTGCTTCTCGATACCACTGTCGAAACCAACGCAATACACAAGGCCCGCATCTGGGGCGTACTGGTGGTTTTCGAAAAATGTCATTCTTTGGAGGATCTCTTTTTCTTCTTCTTCGCGTTCACGAACTGTAAACTCCGGCGGAAAGTTCTGGTTGTTCGTCCACTTCTGGACTTCAGTCCTGTTCCAGAACCTTAGTGTTGCGTGTGCATCCGTTTCCAGATCTGACTATTGTGTATACAGACTGCCGGTTCCTTGCCTCTCAGGCAGATGCACTCCGACTTCGAAGTAAGCTCCCAATTAGTCGACTTTTACGACATGCTTTTGGGTAGGCAGTGGGTCTATTTTTGTTTTCTCTATAATAGGGCCCTGAAACCCACACGGGGATTTGGAGGATCGAACTCTAACGTTTATCGTGTCTCGGCACCTACCACAGCGCCACCAGTGCATATATTCAACACCTGAGCCTATAAATGGCGAATAAATGTATTGTTTTAGTAGACAACGGTAGGTGGTGTTTGGCGCAACCCACAATTATTTACATCAGTTTATTTTAGACCAGATGTCAGTCAAGTTGTAGAAAGAGGACTACGGACAATACTTCAGTGTGCACCATAATTAAACAAACATAAAGCACCAAACCACCATATACCGCTAGCGTGATTAGTATACACATATTTGGTTAGGAGACAATACACACGATAGGTTCGCGTTGCTTGTGTAGTCAAACGACGTCAAATATTCTGCTGCTGATTAGGAGAATTAGGCGTAGACATTTTGTGTTCGTGTGTGTGTGTGGACATGTCAGGAGACCTAATTATTGAGGAAAGGGGGAAGAGGGGCAAATATGGGGAAAAGGGGGCACATTTGATATAAGCTTCCAGGTTCCGGTGCCTATGATACCCATTTGACGTTAGAGTTAAGTGTTCAAACCAGTGTGGTACAAGGATCATCAAACACCAGTACACCCCGCCATCTACTGGCGATAGTCGACGTATTATATGGCGCCGAATTTATGTGACAAATGATAAATAAACAGCAAACATAAGTTTTAGTAGGTCATTTAAACTTTTGTTTTCGGCAGGCGTGCCGACACGAAGAAATCATTGGGGAAAAGAGGGGAGGGGCAGTCAGTCGTCTTTTGCCTAGAGAGTGATGGTGTCTAAAGGCTTGTATTCAAGTTTGCAGTTGTTGTTATTATGTTGTTGATAACAACCCCAACACAATGGGGTTCCATTGTAGGGGAAGAATAGAATAAACCCACTGCCTCTCAAACAAGCATCTCATAAAAACCGACTAATTGGGAGCTTCCTTCAAAGTCAGAGTGCATCTGCTTGAGAGACATGGAACCAACAGTCCGCATTCAAATAAGCTAGTACTGTAAAAAACAGATGTAAACTCAGCTTGTGAATCAAGACTTAATTCCAGAGGTGGACAAACAATGAAAACTTCCAGATGGAGTTTACAGCCGGTGAACGCTAAGAAGGAAACTAATAATAACAACAAGTTTATTAATATATTTGAATTTGAAAAAAAAAAAAAAGCATCTACATATGGTTACAGAGCCACACGGGACCACTTAGGAAGGTTCAAATGTTTGGGAGGATCCCTAAACTTTATGAGAGCTTCCTAACAACTTCTCCGCGGCCCCCAACCTTTTCTAAGCACCTGACCCACTACACCTTCCATTTGTATTTTCAGAGTAGGGCTGTTAAGAGCATAGTAGTAGTAATACTGACTGACTGACTTTCTACCCCACCAGGACATTATACAAGCGGTAAACACCCGATGACACAGAGTGCCACCATGTGGGTGAGGATCATAGTGGAAAGGTCCCAGAAACCGCGTTCAGCCTTTATGCCATATTTATGGCCAGGCTATATTGCGGCCCCTGGCAAGAGCCAGAGTAGGGCTTCAAAAAACGAAAAATTTCGTCCTAAAAAGGACGGAAAGTTTTATTATCTACAAAAAAATCGCTACACACGGGTAGTAGTAGTAGTAGTAGTAGTAGTAGTAGTAGTAGTAGTAGTAGTAGTAGTAGTAGTAGTAGTAGTAGTAGTAGTAGTAGTAGTAGTAATAACATAATAATAATTTAAAAAAATGAAAACAATTAATAATTATTAATAATAATAAATGTCCATTTTGGCGAATAAATATAATTATATACTTGGGTAAAAAAAATTAGATTAGAATTATGAACAAATACTGTGGCAATGCTTTTAAAGATAGTTTCTACACATGGTTAAAGGGGGCAGCAAAGTCTGGTGGTACCCGGTGCGGAACAATTTATATAATCCTTCCTATCACATTGTGTGTGTATGTGTGTGTGCGATCGTATGTTTGTGTAGTTTCTATGTTGCCCCCCCCCCCTTTTTCCCCCCCAGTGATTACACACGGGGCGGCATGCACTCCCATTTCTAATTCACTGGCCTCAGCGACAAGATTATCGTTTAAAAATAAAGTTGGCGAACAAAAATTATAACAGAAGATGGCGCCTATGGAGTAAAGAGAGAACACCTGAGTAATCCAGGATGCGTCCCAGCAAACGCGTACTAAGGACATCATACCTATGTTTTCAAACTATCTACCAAACCCACCGCTATTGGACTAACTATGCTTCTAATTATGGTGTACCCCAATATAAACATGCTATAGGGTTTAACAGAGTTTCAGGTGTTAATCCTATAGAGGGAAAAAAAACTATATATATATATATATATATATATATATATATATATATATATATATATATATATATATATATTTGTGTGTGTGTGTGTGTGTGTCTCTGTGTGTTTACACACACACACACTCACGCATACCCACACACATACAAACAAACATACATACATGCATACATACATACACACACACACACGCATACCCAAAGCAACTTCGTGACTGGTAAATTATTGGACGTGATAGTCGGTTGATGGAACAGCTGGGTGATTAAAATAAAATTATTATATTTTTATTTGAAACAATCGAGGTGGCATTTATAATTTATATTAAACTGGCACTTTTGCCATTATTATAGACGTATACCGCAAAATTTAAGTGATGTGTGCTTCTTAAAATAAACGCAGCGACATCCTGTAATCCTAACCGCTTTTCTTTGCCGTTGATGTCGTAACAATCCCGAAATCCATTACGTGTTTTGTGTTTTTCTCTCGTCGGGTTGAATCAAACAAGAACGGTTCCTTCACGTCACGACGCACACCGAGAAACCGTTGTTGGTTTCAAGAACAATATCTATTCTTACAGTGACATGGACAGACTTGTCCACGGTGCTTGTATTATAATTTAACGGGGCTTGTTGTTTGATTCTCCAAGAATAATGTCGACATCATCATCATCATCGAAAGGAGATTTCAATGTTGCAGGGAAGTATCGTCTGGTACGAAAGATCGGCAGTGGATCTTTCGGGGACATATATTTGGCAATTAATATCTCAAATGGCGAGGTAAGATAATAATATTTTGCTTTGTATTTTCATTTGTAGACTAAAGGAATAGTTACTTAACACCTGTATTCGGAAACGGCTTGAATAAAAATGAAAATAAATAAAATAAGATTTTCATTCTCCATTCTGATTCTGTTATGGTTATTCGTTTCTCCAGGAAAGACTTAGATTTGAAAGAAGTTTATAAATTATATAAATAAATAAGTAGTGTGCTACCTTAATTTATACCCTAACACATTACTTAATTATTAGGTAGGATAAGCAATAAGCTCTTATTAGTAGAAAGGTGGTACTTGATTTCAAGTTTGATGTGTTTAGTTTAGTTACTTTGAATAATATTAATACACCACAGCTGGATGGGACATGGGAGTTAGTGGCATAGACTGTGACTGTCCACTGTGTAGTATTGTTAAGTAGTATGGTAACTCTGTAGTAATGTAGTAATAGAGTGCATATTTACCAAAATTGGAGAGTTAAGTAGTGTTTATAGGTAACATGCAGATTGTCATAAACATTACTGATGAATAGTTAATTGTATATATTGATAGATTACAGACACTAAGACACAATAATTATGTCTGGTAGACTTTATTTCCTTGTATATTTTTCTCAATTTCATCAGATGTATAAGCCCAAAGTTACATTAGCTGAAGCACCAGAAAAAGAAAAAAAATCCTTCTAACTTTTTCTTTTACTTCTCTTCCTTCCGTTACTTCATCAAAGTTTTGTGGGGGAGATGTAAGGATCTGTTTAATCTTTATAATGCAATTTATAAGTTGATCTTCATTTCTTTAAGACTGATCTTGATGCCCTTTTGCACGGTCTTCCTGTTTGTTAATTATACTTCTTCAGCATGGCTCTCTGTAGCAGTTGGTACCAGAGTAGTCTTATTAGGTGGCCAAACCATCTCAGATGCCTCTGAAGTGATGCTTGCTGCTCTGCACAAAAGCTGCTTTTCAGCATGCTTTGAGAGTCTTACAATGATGACGTGTGTGCGGCTGATTCCCATCCTAGTAAAAAGCTGCTGTGATTGCCTGTGCCTCCATTTTTAAATTAGATTATAGGTACATTATGAGAAGGGGGCGGGGAAGCCAAGAAAATGAATGATAAACAGTTTAGCATCATGTTATTAATGAATGTTTGTGTCAGAAATGATCGAAAAGAGGCTGTCGACAAATATTACCATTGCTACATAGTGTGGACTATAAGATTCTTTTTCTTTTTCTTGTTCACCGGCTGGGAATTTCGGCGGTGAGTCCAGGTTGTTAGTCCAACTGGACTTCTGGTTTTTACCTTGACCTCAGTTTTGCGCGTACATCCGTTTTACTGGCTTATTTGTTTGCAGTTTTCGTTCCCCGCCTCGGACTATAAGATAATAACAAGAAGTTTTTATTGAAAGCTTTGTGACAATTTGGTATTTTGAAAAAAGAAAACAAGTCAGCTTAGATTTGAGAATTAAATTACTAAATATTTGGTGTGTGGTTTGTTCTGTCGTGATAGCCTAGCTATGATGTTACATTGATTAAACCTTTCAATCATACCTTGACCTCAGGAAGTAGCAGTGAAACTTGAATCTGTCAAAGCCAGGCATCCACAACTTTTATATGAGAGCAAGCTTTACAAACTACTTTCTGGAGGTGTTGGGATTCCACACATAAGGTTTGATCATCAGTTGATTTAGTGTGTGTGTGTTTTTTTTTTTTTAAATTTAAATTTTGTTTTTGCGTGCAAAAATAAATCAGCAAGAGAAGTATATCATTTGATGTAAAATTGAAAAGAAAATGAGCCTTTTCATGCAATTATTCCACAAGGCACATCATTCTTAAGGCATATTTGTAAAGGCTAATCAGTGGGTGATGTTGTCAGCATCTTGCCAGCAGCCTTGATTTCCTAGGTCATTTCTAGCTACCCATTTTAGGCTGGGTTAACCTTGGACTCAAATTGATACTCTTTGTAGTNCTTATCAACTGTACTAGCAAGGCAGATATCGTAGCTGTAGCGAAGCAGATATTTGTAGCCTAGTTGTAACTACAAAACCACTTCTAAAGCCACCCTTTTAGAAGTTAAAAAAAAAATTTGCCGCCGCTATCGCAACCTAGCTGTTAACCACAAGACCGAGTAAAGGCGCGCTATCGCAGCCTAGCTGTTAACTACAAGACCGAGCGAAAGG
Source organism: Candidula unifasciata (assembly GCA_905116865.2). Taxonomy (NCBI): domain Eukaryota; kingdom Metazoa; phylum Mollusca; class Gastropoda; order Stylommatophora; family Geomitridae; genus Candidula; species Candidula unifasciata. The sequence goes on from CAJHNH020001029.1 coordinate 140,498, forward strand.
CGCAATCGCAGCCTAGCTGTTAACCACAAGACCGAGCGAAGGGCGCAATCGCAGCCTAGCTGTTAACCACAAGACCGAGCAAAGGGCGCAAATATCGCTGCTTATCAACTGTACTAGCGAAGCAGATATCGTAGCTGTAGCGAAGCAGATATCGTAGCCTAGTTGTAACTACAAAACAACGTCTAAACCACCCTTTTAAAAGTTAAAAAAAAATTTGCCGCCGCTATCGCAACCTAGCTGTTAACCACAAGACCGAGTAAAGGCGCAAAACCACCCTTTTAAAGAAAAAAAAGAAAAATGTAAAATTGACATCCGGAGAATCGAACCCTGATCACCCGCGTAACAAGCAGACTGCTTATCAACTATACTAGGGAAGACTCGGTAATTTCGTTCAAACGAAATTATATAATAAAAGAAAGCATAGTTTGTAGTGTTCCTGTTCCATATTTTTAACTACATGACCTCTCAAGTCCCTAACAACGACCTCTTGAGGCCCTGAATGGGATTTTTTGTCTTTGAATAATATGGGGCCGGTATTCGGAAGAGTGCCCAGACACTGAGACACAATAATTATATCTGGTAGACTTTATTTCCTTGTATATTTTTCTCAGTTTCATCAGATGTATAAGCCCAAAGTTACATTAGCTGAAGCACCAGAAAAAGAAAAAAAATCCTTCCAACTTTTTTTTTTTACTTCTCTTCCTTCCGTTACTTCATCAAAGTTTTGTGGGGGCGATGTAAGGATCTGTTTAATCTTTATAATGCAATTTATAAGTTGATCTTCATTTCTTTAAGGCTGATCTTGATGCCCTTTTGCACGGTCTTCCTGTTTGTTAATTATACTTCTTCAGCATGGCTCTCTGTAGCAGTTGGTACCAGAGTAGTCTTATTAGGTGGCCACACCATCTCAGATGCCTCTGAAGTGATGCTTGCTGCTCTGCACAAAAGCTGCTTTTCAGCATGCTTTGAGAGTCTTACAATGATGACGTGTGTGCGGCTGATTCCCATCCTAGTAAAAAGCTGCTGTGATTGCCTGTGCCTCCATTTTTAAATTAGATTATAGGTACATTATGAGAAGGGGGCGGGGGAGCCAAGAAAATGAATGATAAACAGTTTAGCATTATGTTATTAATGAATGTTTGTGTCAGAAATGATTGAAAAGAGGCTGTCGACAAATATTACCATTGCTACATAGTGTGGACTATAAGATTCTTTTTCTTCTTCTTGTTCACCGGCTGGGAATTTCGGCGGTAAGTCCAGGTTGTTAGTCCAACTGGACTTCTGGCTTTTACCTTGACCTGAGTTTTGCGCGTACATCCGTTTTACTGGCTTATTTGTTTGCAGTTCTCGTTCCCCGCCTCGGACTATAAGATAAAAACAAGAAGTTTTTACTGAAAGCTTTGTGACAATTTGGTATTTTGAAAAAAGAAAACAAGTCAGCTTAAATTTGAGAATTAAATTACTAAATATTTGGTGTGTGGTTTGTTCTGTCATGATAGCATAGCTATGATGTTACATTTATTAAACCTTTCAATCATACCTTGACCTCAGGAAGTAGCAGTGAAACTTGAATCTGTCAAAGCCAGGCATCCACAACTTTTATATGAGAGCAAGCTTTACAAACTACTTTCTGGAGGTGTTGGGATTCCACACATAAGGTTTGATTATCAGTTGATTTAGTGTGTGTGTGTGTTTTTTTTTTTAATTTAAATGTTTTTGCATGCAAAAAGAAATCAGCAAGAGAAGTATATCATTTGGTGAAAAATTGAAAAGAAAATGAACCTTTTCATGCAATTATTCCACAAGGCACATCATTCTTGAGGCATATTTGTAAAGGCTAATCAGTGGGAGATGTTGTCAGCATCTTGCCAGCAGCCTTGATTTCCTAGGGCATTTCTAGCTACCCATTTTAGGCTGGGTTAACCTTGGACTCAAATTGATACTCTTTGTAGTAGTTGTCCAGCTGCTGCCACTGTATTTCCATTACGCTCCTCTGGGTTCATGTTCTGCTCTAGTATCCCGGTCTTGTCTTGCAGTCAAGGTCACTGTTGATGCATTTTATTACCTCCTTTACCTAATTATTGCTCCCTTAGCACTGTCTTTATGTCTCTGTAGGTATTTACTGTGGTAAAACTTTAGGTTGTATCTGTACTCAAGACACACACCCCCCCCCCCCCCCCCCCCCCCCCCCCCATATACTGCCTTTAAAGGTACATAATGACCTCTGGTAATTTATTTTGTATTTGTGTACATCTACCGAGAAACCTGATATCAGTAGATTGTTGGGATCAGCACACAATTTAACTAGTCATGTGTCTAAAATATTGATGAAAATTGTAATGAAAATAATAATATAGAAAGTTATACCATAAATTTGGGATTAACTCTGGGGTTTTGTTGAAAGTAAAAGCCTGAATCATAATATTTATCTTGAGAATATCAACAAGAAGTATGACTGAAATGAACATGGATCTATTATGATCCCAAGATCTGCTTACTGCTTAAATCATTGAGAGAAAAAAAAATATGAGACATAGATTAAATTAGTAGAATATTGGAAACAAACACTGATGACAAAAACCTAAGAATAATAAAAACAATATATACTGGCAATTCCATAAGAATTGACAATAAAATGAGAACTTTTTAACACATTTAACAAGTTGTTTGAGTTGTGTTGTCTGATTTGATATATTCTGTTTCTTTGTGTTCACCAGTTGTAAACTGGTGAAAAACCTGGTTGTTCATCTACTTTTGATCTTTAGTCTTGCATCAGGACTTGAGTGTTGCTTGCACATCCATTTTACATGATCTGGCATATTTGTGTGCAGATTGTTGGTTCCTTGCCTTGCAGGCAGATGCACTCTGATTTTAAGGAAACATTGTTCCTACCTACATTGACCATGCTCTCCCGGTTGTAGGATGACCTCAGAGAGGTGTAGGCAGGTCTTGACCAGTATGAGCCCTGTCCTGGTGTGCCAACACTTGTCAGCAGTTCTGCATTCCCTGTCTGTTCAGTTTATATAGCAAAACAGTACTGAGATCTATACAAGATATGCTAGGAATATGTTTGTGAACATAATAAAAACAACCTAAAATATACTGATTGTCTAGTTTTAATAGCTGAAAATTAAATGCAGCTACAAGATATGATGGACATAACTGTAACCTAAAGTCAGAGCAAAGGTCTCAGCTAGAATAGTGGAAAAACAAAAGTAATGGTGTTCACAAAGAAGAAAGTGCTCTCCAAAATGCAAATGGTATAAGTGTAAAGCAGCTCCTTTATGTTTCAGTGCGGAAGTACCCTGATAACAGCAGATGTTTCAAATATATTAAATGTATCATAGCTCAAGTGTAAGCATTTCATAAAATAAAGAGTATGCAGTCTGTCTTTGCCAGTTGAGGTAAGATAGAGTTCTTAACAAGAGTAGAGCCATACCTGATGTTTAGAACTTAATCATGAACAGTCAGCCATTTAGTGAAAATTATACGGAAGCTATAAATATGTATTTATACATGAATGATAAGAACACCATGGACAGAAAACAACACATTGTGATGTGTTGAGATGTCTGGAGAACCTTTATGTGACCTTTGTGGATTTTGAAAAAGCCTTTGAAAAGCCTGTATAGGGAATCATTATGGAAGATTTTGCGTCACTATGGTGTACCACAGAAAATAGTAAATTTGATCAAAGCCTTTTACTTAGTTTCATTGCAAGGTAGTTTGTGATAATCATACAACAGAAAGTTTCTTTGTCAACACAGGAATCAGACAGGGATGCATACTGTCCCCCTTTTTGCTCAATTTGGCCATTGACTGGCTGATGAAGGAAGTTACACGAGATAGAGAAAGAGGCATCAGGTGGTCACTCACCTCTGTTTTAGAGGATTTGACTATGCATATAACATCAGCCTTATATCAAGCCGTCATGTGGACGCTCAGGAAAAAATATTTCAACAACAGCCCTTAACCCTACCAGACCTGAGAACCTGAACCTAACTGTCCCTATAACCTGAGCTCCTGGGCATTAACACGAAAAAAACCAACATGATGTACAAAAATATTAGTTACATGCAAACAAGTGTTTAGAATAATATAAATCTTGGAGACATTGTAGAAAATAGGTTTACCTTTCATCTAGCGCCAATCTTCCACCTTTGTGTGCCAATCCACCTAGTAGGATCAGTCTTGTTTCACAAAGTAAGCACCAGATGTTGCTGTTTGAGGGACACGCCCCCTTCTCTTACTATCGATCTGGTTTTAAATCTATAATTTTCATAATTCTCCTCCTCATTCTAGCTCTCACTGACTGTGTCACTTCAACTGGGAACGCATTCTTCATGAACATATTCACAGTCTGAATTAACCAAAGTATCAATAACCTGTTGGACTGTGAAAAGCTAAAACCTACGTCACTTTCTTGTCGAAGCCGCTCGTTTCATTGAGAATTTTTTCACATCAAACTACACAAAGAAATTCAACACACTTGGGAAGTCAGTCGCAATGACTAACCATGAAGTCTGATGGCGATTGGCTGGTTATTTTTCACGTACTACACAAATTCCCGAAAAATGGGGCCAGCGGTATAGCGCCAGGTTAGAAAATTTCAGGAAAATCGGGCCAGCTGTCTGGTAGGGTTAAAATAGGACTCAAAATAAACACCAGTAAATGTAAAGTAATGAAAAATAATTACAAAACAGAAAATCCAATTATCTTAAATGATGAAGCAATAGAGGAAGTTGAAGAATTTTTATACCTCGGAAGGAAAGTTACACCAGATGGAGATTCTGAAAAGAATGTAACATCAAGAATATACAAAGCAAATTAAGCATTTGCCATGCTTAACAATATATGGAAGTCAAAGGGATTTAGTTTGAAGACAAAACTCAGAATATACAAGAGCAACATTTTAGGAATACTGTTATACAACAGTGAATGTTGGAAAATGACAGTGAGAATTACACATAAACTTAAGACTTTTCAAAATAAATGTTTAAGAATTCTACGAATATTTTGGCCAATCAAGATCACAAATGAAGAACTGAAGAGGAAAACAGAATGTGCATCGCTGGAAAATGTTATCAAAGTAAGACGATGGAGATGGCTTGGACATGTTTGCAGAATACCTTGTGTACACTGGCAAAAACAGCTCTCTGGTGGACTGCAGATGGGAAACGGAGACATGGATGACCTAAGAAAACCTGGAGAAGGAAAATAGAACAGGAAATAAAGGAATGTAAACTGACATGGGATACCATGGGCAGAAAAGCAGCAGACTGGCAGCAATGGTATCACTTGTGAATGTCTTATGTGTCAACAGCGACATGAAGAGGATATAGAAAGAAAAACCCCTGGAAAACTGATAACCTGCATCATTAGAGGACTTGCTACATTCTTTAGGTGTTCAGAAGGAAAACTGAAGTATAGGGACAGTTGGAGGGGAAGAGAGGCAAAGAGAGACCAGAGGGAAGATTTTTGACAGTTTTATTAATGTAAATTAATATAAATACTATTATTAAAATGTTTATGTTGTTATTGGTGTTTTTTAACCCCTTCGCTGCTGCGCCCTCCGCCAGCCAACATAACCACTGTGTCTAGCCAGGGCAGAGCTAATCTTTCCCCCTGTGCTGAATACCGTTTTTTCCTTCAAAAGCAGAAGACGCGCTTGCGGCACGGGGAAAAAATTGTACACCTAAAATAAAAAATCATTGAAGGCGTGTGGTTGAACTTTGCGCTGACACGTCAGACACACTATTACTACGCCATGAAAACTCATTAGCAAAAAGAAAACACTACAAACTTACAAAGCAAACACAAAACACTTTAGTAAGCAAATACATGGTTTTTATTATTATTAATAATATCTTTGTGTGTGAAATATTTCAAAACAAGGTGCGACACACAATGCCAAATCACATTCCTTGCACATGTATCTGGTTTCCCATCGTTTTTTGCTTTTTGCGCATACCACACACTTTCTTTTTGGGAATTTCTGCTGTGATGTTTCAGACTCTATTATTGAAGGGAAATGCTTTTGTACTAAACGAAGTGGCAGATCTTCACTTTTTTGTCCTCATACACTTTTTCTCTTTTCCTTGCAATATCTCTGTAGAATTTCTCTTACTAACATTAAGTGAAATTTGGTAACAGGCGTGTTTTTCCCCACAACAACTTTATATAATGAATGTGCACAGTACACCAACCACGCTTCACAAAGGAACAGGGTAACGTGTAAAGCATCTAAATCCACCTGAACGCTCGTGACAGGATGTTTAATTAATTATTACTTCGGTGATCTGTTGCCAAAAATGCTAATAGCTTAAATTTAAAATAATTAATTTAAAAAAAAAAAACAGCACGTAGGGGTTGAACGCTGGACCTTTCGATTGTAAGGCAGACGTGATACCAACTACACTAGAAATTCACACGACACTATGAATTGAAAAAAAGACCAGTATTGTACACTTTAATAGACAAACACATTTATGTCAGTTGTATAGTATATAATTAATATTAATCATCACGTCAGTACGTGACCATATCTTTATTTTGATTATTTTGGATCCGTTTTCAAATCCAGTCAATGTAGATAGCTAGGTCATATGGTCACTGGTCAGTCTTGTTCACAGCCAGAAGTACATGTGTCCGCCGGCGTGCCGCGAAGATAACCCAGCTCATATAACTCACACGTTTCAAAGTGATCCTTACTACTACTCCTTGAAAGAAACTCCATTAATTCTTCTTTATATAAACAAATATTCTTGTTATTTTGTATTAAAAAAAAAAAATTAGACTAACGCAAAACCAGAATTATATTTCAGGGCAAAAAAATTACCGTTCACCGACAATGCTTCTATGGTAACAAAGCAACAGGATAACGTGAAATGCATCTAAATACGCTTAAACTCACTTGATAAGGGTTTTAATTGTATGTAAACGGGTCAGTTTGATCAGATTAAGGTAATGTGTATTGCTATCTATTTCACCCCTAAGAATTACTGTTCTTAGCAATCTGTAAAAAAAATGTCGAGGACGAGATATCTCGTCCTTAGCAGTGAGGGCACAGAAAATGGCAGCCGAGTTATCTCATCTTTAGCAGTCTGCCGGGCAGACGAGTTATCTCGTCCATAGCAGCGAAAGGGTTAACATCACCCAATAAGTACCAGTTATTATAATATCTGTAGTTAGCATTGTATGGAAGATGTTTTAAAAATGCACTAAATGAACTTTACAGTAACTAATATATTATGTTTGTTCAAAGTCTAGTCATTCTCTTTCTGTCTCTGTCTGTTACTGGCTTTTTCTCAGTATCTCCCACTTTCTGCCTCACACTCTCTGTCTTCCATTGTCTCTTTCTCTCTCTCTCACATACACACACATGTGCATGCGTGCATTTGCACACACCACACGCCCGCACACACACGCACGCATGCGGGGGAGGCAACAGCTAAAATGAAGACTTGGTTTTAAAACAAGAAGCAGTTAAAAAGACATTTGTGTCTGCCTAATGTGTGCATATATTGTTCTGTATGAGGTAACTAGCTGTAATCACAGGTTGTAGAGGAACATCTGTGAAAGCTACAGATATGACTCTTGCATCCAGAACCAATGCTAAATTAACATTGCATGACCCTCTATTACCAGCAGAGACTAATTTCCAGTCCATATTTGCAGATGGTTTGGTCAAGAGAAAGACTTCAATGTTCTGGTCATGGACCTGCTAGGACCAAGTCTCGAAGACCTCTTCAATTTTTGCAGCCGCAAGTTTACCTTGAAAACAGTCTTGATGCTAGCTGATCAGGTAGTCTATTATAACTGTCTCCTCTAATTGCCTGCTACCTTTTAAAAAAAAAAATATCAGTTGAGTATGTATTTGTTTCAGTCTGTGCTCAGAAAATTGGGAAAGAATGCAGGTAATGATACTTGAGGACACGAGTTGATCAAAGCCTGGCTTATTCTGAGCTCATAAACCAGGTGATAATAAATGAGCTTGGCTGTGATTAGAATGATGGCATTGGCAAACTGAGCAGTGTCATTTGTCTTCTGTACCAGTGTCTAGTTCTTTTTGTTCTTAAATGTGCAGTGGCGATGCTGACTCTCAGCCATAAACAGATGGAGAGAATGGAAAGTATACAAAGCAAGGCTATGCACATTATACTTGAATGTACAATAGATAAAGCATGCAGGGTGATGCACTACCTTCTTGATTTTCCAACTATGGAGGACAGAATACAAATTTGCAGAGAACGAGCCTACCTTAGTGTCAACAAGGACACATGATATCCGCTGCATAATGCAGTTAAGAAGAGAAATGGCAGCAGGTTAGAGAGGAAATCGAGGAAAAATCAGGCCGAGGACATTATTCAGCAGGTGTATTCACTTGATAACCTGGTGAGGAATGTGTATAAGTGCCAGCAAACTGCTGTACAACTTTTTCTGTTTTCATCGGACTAAACATAAATTACAGATAACAGAGTCTGGTCGCTGTGAAGCCAAATGTGCGGACCATGATTTGTGAGAATTCTCTAGAGTAGGACGCTGTCATGACACAGATGGGTCTGTAGTTCACAAAGTGAGAAGCTTGTGGGCTTTTACGGCCCAGGTTTGAGTTAGAAATGTGAAGCCAAATTCTGGTGCTTGACTACAAGTAGTCTAACTATGGAGGTCATTGCAGTGACCAAAGCAATAACAGTGCTGCGAGACACAGACCTTTACCCATGCATTTTTCGCCCCAGCAATTTAATGGTTATTCTCAGGAAGATAGAGATGAGCTGGGGCTAAAGACGGGTTGGAGTCCCTGAGGCGGTTAGGGCTGACACATGTCAGTTTAATATTCTTGCCAGGGCACACAGGTTTGCTCAGAGATGAGCAAACTGATGGGCTTGCAGATAAAATTACTGTAGAGGGCTAATGAGCCATTGACCAGACTGATATTCTGAGAAGCTTTATGAGAAATAAGATGTTTGTGAAAACCATTGATTGTGAATCAGCATCCATGACCAGACAGCAAGAACAGCATGTTTAAAAGGGGTGTGGCCAGACAAAAGTACTATACAGGTAGTCAAAGAAGAATAAAAAACCAACACAGGACTGCTACATGCTGCAGGATTTACTATCGAGGGGATCCAAGGACTTATGTACTGAATGTTTCGCTGTGCGATGAGGATAATCAGTTGACTAGGTAGTTAACTATTTGTTTCCGTCATTTTAAATTTGGAGAGATTCTTCTTCTGCATTCTCTCTTAAAGGGGTAGTTGACATGTTTTGTTGGGATTTACAACTACTCTGTCATAACTGTGCCTTCTGCACAACACAAACAGTTGCAACAAAACCCTAATTAGTCACCACTAATGAAATGTGTGTTGAGGAGGCACTGGGTCCATTCTATTGTCCCCACAAAATTGGGCCCTGGAACCCACAGGAGGAATGTTGAGAGATGAGTTTATAACAAATATTTCCCACATTACTACCATGCTAGAGAGACCTTGAATCTAGCAAGTACTGTTGCAAACAGGTTGATATCACATATTTTCTGCTGTTCATTTGAACTTCTCCTTAAGTCTTCCTCTTGTAGTCTGTGCCTTTTGTTGCTGGTGGTAATTATGTCTGTCGACAGCCATCTGTCTCATGTACTGTCAGTTATTGTTTTTATAGATGTTTTTTCATGCTAAGATGACAGTCTAACATCTGTTTTGGTCTTTGTCTGCTTCTCTTTCCCTCCAACTTTCCTGTTGTTTTACTTCAGTTTAGTCTCTCCCTTCTTATGACTTATCTCTTCTATTTCGTGTAATCACTTCTCTTTGTGAGTATTTCTTTCAACATGCCTACATTACGGTTTGTACCTGTCCATTGTGTTATCATTCTTCTATAAGAAACCATCTCCACAGCTATCACATAATTTTTTCACTAATTGGCTGGCTGTCCATGATTCACTTTCATGCATTAGGATTGGCTCTATATAGTTCTTAAGATCTTGCTTCTCACATCATTTGCTTCTCACATCATTTGCTTCTCACATCATCTGCTTCTCACATCATCTGCTTCTCACATCATCTGCTTCTCACATCATCTGCTTCTCACATCAGTTGACAAAGGTAGCATTAGGATGACAACTAAGTACAGTCATTTAAAAAAAAAAAACATGTACGCACGCACACACACTCACGCACATGCGAGAGAGAGAGAGGGAGGGAGAGAGAGAGAGAGAGAGAGTCTGTAGAGAATCACATTGTCACTACAGTTTTGGTTTCACAGATTTTACCTGTCTGTGAACAGTCACTATCTTTGAACAAAATATCACCTGTAGTACCAAGGCTTTCTGATGCCACAACATAGCATCCAATTAATTCTTTACAATGCCCAAGGCATTTTTTTTTCTAAATATGGGAAGATTTTTCAATAAACTGTCTGGCCTTGATGTATGACCAGGACATGTTATAAAGATGCTGTGGACATATTAACTTTGACCATTTCACTCTCTGTGATTGTTTCAAATGAGTAAATTGAATGAATAAATCAAGAATTGACATCACTGCATTCAGACATTCCCACATGAGCTCAATCCCCTTCTTCTGTAGTCAACGAAGAGTCCTCATGCTAAATAGTACCAGTTTCAACCTGATTAAAAGTCTGCCTCTGTTTCCCCCTCAGTGTTGAATATCTTTCTGACCCTGTACACGCCACCCCCTGTTGCATGGATTCGCTATCTGTTTCAAATGTTTATCAAAAGGGACACCCAGTGTCTTTAGTTTACAGTAGAAGTCACAGAAGTTTGAGTTTTTTTGTCAAGCTCTTCTCTGTTTACAGTTGTATGAGAAGAACATGTTTTCTACTAGAGCTGAAGCATCTTTGGGTATGCCTGGTATCTTCTAACAGCAGTTCTTAAATAAGTAAATTAGTTTTTAAAAAAAAAGAATAAGAGGAAAATTAAGATCTGTGCTGTTGCTGGAGCTGCAGTTCCACAGTTTTAGTATGCTTACCTGCTGCCACTGTGATTTTGTGTTTGAATCCCTGTTGAGGTATAATTATTAAATTTATATAGGTTCTCAGGGCAACCAAGCCTAAAAATATGTACTAGAAATTATTTATGTACATATATATATATATATATATATATATATATATATATATATATATATATATATATATATATATATATATATATATATATATATATATATATATATATATATATATATATATATATAATTATATCACATCAACAGTCAAGTGCCAGTTAGTCTATAAAATTATGCTGCTAGTACTACATGCCCAATACACTTCAAGGTGTGGGAAAGTTTCCTTGACCTTTTTGGGTTTTTTAATTTGTATTGATGGTTTTTTTTCTCTAAATGAATGTTTTTTTTTTCTCTGTCCCCAGATGATAAATAGGATTGAATACACACACAATAAAAACTTCATCCATCGAGATATCAAGCCAGATAACTTCCTTATGGGCATTGGCAGACATTGCAACAAGGTTAGCTGTATTATTAAATTCTTGAACCACCTGTATTAAAAACATTCATTAAACTTATTGTACTGCACTTTATATATATTGATCAGTAATGTGACCAAAACATTGGTATTGCCTGAGAGGATTGACTTCATTCCTTTTCTTGTGTCATTTTGTCTCCCCACGGAGCACAGGCCCTCAATCAACCTAGGCCAGATCACCCTACCCTTCACTTTTGCATGCAGCTCACCCTAAATCTTAATGTTCTTTTTATCATCAATTTCTGGTTCCCTTCACCGTGAATTTTTGTGTCCTCTTGGGATCGACTTAATTGTACCAGATTTTGTCCCATATGGCATGGCCTTTCTATGCTGAGGATCTGGTTACCTACTGAGAGAATCATGCAAAGCCCAAACTCCATAGCTCCAGTGATGAACCCCATGTTGTGTTGAACTTATCAGTCATTATTTTATGATTTATTTAGTGTGGAATAAGTCATCGTAATTGTTCAATGTCTGCTCAGTTGTATGACATTGGTTTCATTGACTGGTTGCATTCACATATCTCCATTTCAAGAATACATTTGTTAGCTACTTTAGTAAAAATTTTTTAAATGCCCTCTACACCAATAAAACCAGCACAGTTAGAAATCTGTAAACAATCTCTTTCCAATGGTACCTCATTTAGGCTTGTATGTCATTTCTGAGCTGAGATATGTAGGTTTTTGTGGAGATGAATTGTAAGAAACAGCCGCTAAAACTTGTGACCCAGAAACAAGAAGTTTTTCTCTGCGCAACCTACTGCGCAGTTCTGTATCGGCTTTGTTGACATTGGACTGTCATTGGACAAGATGGCAGGCAATGAGACTCAGCCGCATGCGATTGCCTAAAAAATGTCACTGTAAATGTAAACAGCCAAAAATGGGAAAGAAATTTTATATACAAATGTAAAATTGGACGGAGAATTCAATTATAACTAGCATTACCACATCTGGTAATGTTTAAGGCCTAAAGCCAACCTCGAATTTACCGCTATTTTCAATTAAACTGATAGACTAACAGAAAAATAGAGGACGTCCGGCTGTCATAGACATGCGCTGTTAATCGAGTTCCTTCCCGCCGTTTTCAGCTATTTAGAGTGGGTGAAAACCACACCAATCGCAAAATTTCATGAGAGATTAGGACCCATCCCAAAACCCCAGCCGACATTTCCGAAACAAGTTTCAAATGGTTTCTATGGTAACGGAAATTGTCGAAAAGATCGCAAATTTCCGAAACTGTAGTCGCTACATTAGTGCTCTGATCTCAGTCTTTAGATCTAATAAGGGAAATAGAGCGTAGTAACAAGGATCCTGATGAGTCTATATCTCAGTCTTCTAGCCTTTTATTTGCCTGAGAAGGATGGACATTCAGTCCAGTCCATTACCTAGAAATGAGATATTATTGCTAGGGTGGGTATGTGTGGGTCATGACTTCATTTAGATCCTCTAAATTAATTTTCCTGAAAACATCTTCAACTTTTCTTCATCTTCTGCGATCCTGCTATCAGAAAACTTATGTCATGAGATCAGTAACCTTGATATAAGCTATCATGCAGTCCAGATCATCCTGTGTACCATACAGCTTTGTCTTGATTGGGGTTGGAACAGGCTATATTGCTTCTCTCAATAGCTCTATATAGTTTACATTGTTAGAGCACATACTTAGTATTTTCAGGTACCAAGTTTCGGGACACGTCTCTCTGTTTCTTACACTGAATTTGGCAGTATTTTATACCTTGTCTTTAATCTGAATGTGACACATTGCTCCTCTGAAGAAAGGGCACAAAGGACCGTTAGGCTACTCTTTTTGATTTCCAACTGCTAAGGGATTTTTTGTGTACGTAACAGTACACATGGGTGTCTGATCTTACTACCCAGAGACACTGGGAAATTATAGAAGTCCACATTAAAAAATCTCAGCCTTCACCGGGGCTTGAATCCAGGGCCTCCAACACTTGTGGCGGACGCCATTTCTCGAGACTCTGCAGCCCCCCAGCTGCTGATGTAGTGGAGTAGGTATAGAGCTTGAGATGATTCTTTAATTTATATCACCTTGTCAATGATTAATTCTGGAAACCTATGTAAAGTTTGTAAACCTGATGCTCCTCCATTCTTTATTGTGAGATGTTACTTAACTTATTCTTTGAAAGATTGTGTGGTGTGTTTTCCCTATATTTTGACATCCACGTGTGTGGTTTGTGACATTTGCCTTTAACAGTTTAGGTTGACAATACAAGTTAGTGACTTGCCTTGCACAAGTTTACTTATATACTGATTTCATGATAATACTCAGTATTGACATTTGCATAGCCGTCTGGCGATCATTTGCTCAGTTTCAGACTATGCTGCTTACTTTAGGCATGCAGACATTTAGGAGATCTCTGATGGTGGTGGCTGGAGCTATGAAGTTTATGTTTTGTACACGTCTGTCTGCAGGCCACCAGCGACTTTGCAGGGAGAGACTGCATTGTGAGTAATAAAACCAGGTGCAGTGAAGTTGACTTTCTTGTCTTGATACTCAATCTTGTAAATTGTGTTTGCCACACTCTGCTCCTTGGAGATCCATCTGAGATTGCCCCATCATTGAACTGAGACTGTGATGACATTTCTCATGCTTTATTCTTGTCATTGTATACTGTATGAAATTTGAGTCTTGTTGATTTTGTAAACACAAGCAAACCTATATTTTGTTTTCAGGTTTTTATAATTGACTTTGGCTTGGCCAAAAAATACCGGGACAGCAGAACCCGGGCACACATACCTTACAGAGAGGACAAAAACTTGACAGGCACAGCAAGATATGCCAGCATCAATGCACATCTGGGCATCGAGCAAAGCCGTCGAGATGACATGGAGTCCTTGGGCTATGTTCTCATGTACTTTAACCGAGGGTCACTGCCATGGCAGGGTTTAAAGGTTATCCATGTTTCTGCTTCATGTGTTCCTTATCATTCTTACTATTTTTTGTGTGTTATTTAAATAGTCCTTGTGTGTGTGTGTGTGGTGTAGGTAATCATGTTTGTCTATAACCTTCTGTCTCATACACTGCCACTCATCTCATATTCTTCCATGACATGATGCCAAACATTGTCTCTCTTTCTGTCTTTCTTTTTTCTTCTCTTTCCTTTTTCTTCTCTTTCCCTTTTCTTCTCTTTCCCTTTTCTTCTCTTTCCCTTTTCTTCTCTTTCCCTTGAACTTGTCATAAAATAGGTCAGTTTTCTTCTTCTCTAGATGTGCCTTAAAAATGTAGAGATTTTCAAAACAGTGTTTCCTATTGAAAATTTATATAATGCAGACACAACATACATTGCACAATTTATTGCCTGGCATATTTCACTGTATCTGCACCTGACGAGAAACATCTAAATATTCCAGGAAATAAATTGTGCAATGTATGTTGTGTCCGCATTATTTAATTCTCTTAGACATTTTTATTGTTGTTGCTGAAATATATTAAGATTTATGCAAGGAGTAATCAGTAAACACTAACTTGGTGAAGCATTTACACAGTCAGGAGAACAGCTGAGTGGCAGAGGAAGAACTCTGTCATATGCGGATGACATCCTCGTGTACCGACAGGGCAGGAACAGAGGTAACATTGTTTCGAATCTACAGCAGGAATTAGATCGCATATCATCCTGGTGCAACACCTGCAACAGTTAATCCATGAAAAGCGACAGTCACCTGGTTCTCATTAAATAATCACCTTTCCTAAACACCAATGCCGATAGTAAAACTCTGTGGCGCTGACGTGAAGAGATCTGATTCCAGAAAATTCTTGAGTATAACATTTGACAGATGCTAGCATTTAAAAACTTGTAGACCACATTAAAACCAAAGCCAAGAAAGGTCTCTCCGCAATACAAGTTATAGGAGCCGAAAACTTTGAGCAACGGCTACTTGTAATGTTGTATCATGCGTTAGTTCTCTCTACCATTGAATAAGCCTTGGTCATCATGACATTCAGCACCACACAGATGTACAGACTGGAAAAAATTGAAAATGAGGCAATGCATATTATTCTTAGATGCACTAGAGACAACTCCTGTAAATCCATGCGATAACTCTTGGATTTCCCTACAATGGAAAACAGAATTAAGCTATCCAGGGCTGTTGCTTTCCTCAAAGTGAAGTCAGACCATAGACACCCACTTTATGAGGAATTATTCAAGCAAAAAAAGAGTAGACTCAAATGAGGCAAATCCTGGATGGGTCAAGCTGAGTGTGCCATCAATCATGTTTGCCACCTTACTGACATTAATTTTGAAATTGAATGGATAATTATGCCTCCCTCTCTTCAAAAATAAATATTACAGTACATATCACACTTGATGGAAGCTGTAGAGAGTGATTCCTGGCATTGTTGACACTTTAGTCTGAACACTGATTGACGAAAACACAGATGAAGGTGATGCTATAGTTTACACAGATGGGTCAGTAATTAGGGTTAAGCGAAGTGTATGGGCATTCACAGTAAGCTCAAGGGAGGGGAACTATTAAGGAGATGAATGGCACCTTTGCTGTTATAACTAGTAGCCTTACAATGGAAACACGTATGCATTCTTAGTGACTCGATGAATATGCTTAAAAAAATCCAAGCTGGATTTATCAGGCAAGAATGGATTGCAACACTAAGCACTTCATGAATATCTGCACTAACCTTCATCTTTGTGCCAGGTTATGCACGTGATCAAGGAAACAAGCATGCAGACTATCTTGCTGACACTGCGGTTGCTATGGCTGGCCCAGTACTGGATAGAAGTGATGTTATCAATGCCATGTGCTGCACTTACCATGCCGAGGAGCACGCCAAAAGATATGACTCCTTATTCCTGTCTAGACTGATGGGCATGGGGGAGCAGCCTGGAGCTGCAAGAAATGAACATTTCACTTAGAGGACAAGACGTTCATTAACCAGCACAGAACAGGTGTCATCAGTCGTTTTACACTTGTGGAGGTTATGGCACCTACGGATCTGTCCTGAGTGCAGTAATGATAATCCTTTCTATCACTAATCACTCGGTGAAGCGTTCAGTGCAATAAAACCCCTGGGGCAAATAAACAAATTACATGTATTGGGTGACTTGAGCTGTGACCTCTATCACTGAGGCTTACAAGAAAATGTGACATCAACTTGGCTTTAAAAAAAAAAAAAAAAAAAAGGCCATTTAGCTCAAAGGAAAACCCACCTAAATGCTATTGTTAGTTAATGTTTTCATCTCTGGACCTCCTAAATATTTGCACAGGCGCGAACTCAGCCAGTAGCATATGGGCAAGTCAGAAAAGTGACATTTACAGGGAATTGGACCCAGCTGGAGGGGGTGGTTTATTTGTTCTCTTTGCGAAAGGTTAAGGGGCAGTGAGTCCACCCTCCCACTTCCCTTTTCCCTCTCCTTTCAGATTAGGGTCCTTAAGCCCACATATGGGAAAAAAATCATACACTGATTTGACAAAAAATTAAATGTAGACCGTCAAGATGTTTTGGACATACTGTGAGAAAGAAAAACCTTGGTGGGAACTGGCCAACTTGATTGGGAAGGAGCAAGAGAATAACAAAGAGATAATTACTTTGTGGGTGGTCACATGGCTTTGACAGGATAAGAACATTGACCTGATCTATGATTCTTGTGAGATGGCTACCGTAATTGCTTTTACTTGTTATCATGTCACATAATGATGGTGATAAGTATTTTTTTTAAAAATCATTTACACGCTGATGTCAATTTAATTTTAGTGTTAAAATTGTAAAATTATGTGTATTTGAGTTAAGTAATTTTTTTGGAAGGTGCTGTTTTGTTTTAAACAAGTGCATGTTTGAAGTATAATGATTATTTACCAGTTTAGTTATCTGATGGTTGTGCTTTAACTTCTGAAACTGTAGGCAGCAACTAAAAAGCAAAAGTATGAACGAATCAGTGAGAAGAAAATGTCCACCCCAGTGGAGACTTTATGTAAAGTAAGTTTGCTGTGTGCTTCTCTTTCTATCTTACTGAAAGTCTGTTGTCTTCATTTGTCTACTCACAACTGTGTGTGTGTGTATACATAGATGAATATATGTATACATTTATTCACAACTCTCCCTTCCTTTCGCTATCACAGACATGAATACCTTTGTGGGCACGTGTACATTTAGCAAGTCAGTATTGCAGTTTGCAGATTTGGTAATTGCACTTAAAAGTCATGACACGAAAGCTAAAAGCTAAATCACTTATTTTATGAAAGCTATGAAATTGTGTGTTTATCTCCCCTGTCTTTTCTTCACTCTATTTTTTCCCCCCTTTCACCCTCTCCATCCTCTCTCTCTCTCTCTCTCTCTCTTTCTCTCTCTCTCTCTCTCTCTCTCTCTCTCTCTCTCTCTCTCTCTCTCTCTGTCTGTCTGTGTCTCTACTACTCTCTTAAAGGGGATCTCGATAGTGAAGTGACACATCCGTTTCCTCATGCTCTGCAGGTCATAGATTCATTTAAGAGTGCAGTTTTTATGCAGATCACTGGGGAAGCTACGAGGCTTGTGTTTTGTCTGATGCTTTTGACAGTCAGCTAACCACTCCTTGGAAAGAGACTGAGCCATATGGGATAAAACCCAGGGCAATAAAGTTGATCCTCTGAACTTAAACTGTCAACTATAACTGTACCTGACTTTAGCTGGATTCTGTCTAATTATAATCCCTTATGTTGACCTGCTAGTTGTAAACATTAATTCTGCATGTTTGAATACTTTCGTCCCAAGGGTTTTCCTGCAGAGTTTTCCATGTACCTCAACTACTGCAGGGGTCTTAGGTTTGAGGAAGCCCCTGACTACATGTACCTGAGACAGCTCTTCAGAATCCTCTTTCGCACTCTCAATCATCAGTATGATTATGTTTTTGACTGGACAATGCTTAAACAGAAAAATTCCTCAGCGGCAGCGGCGGCGGCAGCAGCAGCAACCACCGCTGTGGGTGTCCCTGCCAATGTGGCTGGTGGTGGTAAGTAGTCAGGTTTTTTTTTACTCAAGTTAAAATATGTCAGTTTTTTATAATATTTATCTGTATTATTATATTTTGTTGTAATTGTCACTTGTTTGACAAGGGTCAGATATCTGATAGTTTATGAAGCATATGGATATGTTTGTAGAACAGCTGGTTACATGTATGCTCCAACGGCAGAAAGCAACATGTCCTAATAACATTGAGAGCATTGAACATTTAAGCACTGTTTTTGTTGTGCCAGTCAGATCTGGGCCACAAAAGCCTGATGACTAGATCCTTTGCCACTAGTCTGAAGGTCTAAGATTCTTTCAACAAAGATTACCTTGGCTACCAGGTTAACCCAGCCTAAAATAAGTACTAGTTAAAGCAGCAGTTCTAAGCCTGCTGGTCACAGCCTTTGGGGGAGGGGGGGGGGGTCGAACGACCATTTCACAGGGGTCGCCTGAGACCATCGGAAAACACTTTTTTTTGAAGTTATGAAGAAAAATAGTTTTGTCGGGGTCGAGGTGTAAGCAAAGTTGAGAGCCACTGAGCTAAAAGGATGTCAAGGTGACCGGTGCAACCCTCGTCAATAACCAAGTCTTACTTCATAAATCTGATTTGCCACTGGGGGTGAAAAGGGTCCTCTACTTAGTAACAGGTCTGTCTCAGTTTGTATTATGACCGATCACAACTGCGCAGTCATATACACTGAAGGCTCTGTACTGCATGGTCAAACATTCGGACAGCAAAGTGAAATAAAGTGTATCATATTTAAGTCTTCAGTATGAGAATGGAGACTGCAGCTATCACCTCTCTACTGATATGGCTCTCCATTGTTACTGACTCTCAGTCCATGGTTCAGACGGATGACTGTTGCATGAATGGCTGCCACTTAGAGAATTGTATGTAAGTCAGGTCACAGTGAACACTGATGAAGATAGCTTATTTCTCCTGGTGAGACTGAGGATTAAAGGCATGTCCTAAGTGCAGTGATGCCAACAATGCACCATAATCACAATTTAAACATCTAAATTAACAGTTATTTATTGCATTTTTTTAACAATAATGTGACAGGAAAACATAATAAGGAACAACATCTAATTACTGATCTGTTCTCAGTGAATAATTTACCCCTAATAATATTTAATGTATTAAGAGATTAACTGATTAGTCTATATTTTATTGGTGTATCCAGAAGGAAATCTTTGGATTAATTTTGCAGGAAACTAGAAAAGTATCCTTAATAATAATGGTTATGTTTCACTGATGTTTCCTGTTTCCTCAGAAATTTAGATTTTTAATGTAGCAAGGAAAGCTAGTGTGTTTAAGGACAGAACGAAGAACATATGAAGACTTTATGTAATCATGGCAAAAAAAAAAAGTGAAGACTATGTTTGTACAGAAAAGACACCAAAATGAGAATTGCTGGGTGTTATAGAATATAAAGATAAGCACAGTTAGGCAGTAATGTGTACACACCTGAACATCATGTACCATGTTTCTGTAAGTCATCACAAAATGTGATGGTGTAGTATCTCAGTTATATATCTATCAACAACACGACATATGCCTCGATGAAACAGGACATTTCAGTTGCAGATAATTCTTTGTGTGTTTGTCTGAGTCTGAGAGAGAGAAAAAGAGAGAGATTGGGGGGGGGGGGGGGGTGGAAAGAGAAAGAAAGAGATGTGTCAAATGCAGACAAGAGCTGCAGTGCAATATTTTCTGTCCTGAATACTGGATGCATGTAGTGATCGTGAAGATTAGAAAGGAACCAGGCGTCACTGTGCTATAGTTATTGCATAGAAAGGATGAGCTTCTTGTGGACACCTAGAAGGACTAATGGTTGACTAACTGCAGAATGCGTATTGACATAGGCAAATGTAGCAAGGCATATTGACATAGGCAAATGTAGCAAGGCATATTGACATAGGCAAGTGTAGCAAGGCATTTTGACATAGGCAAATGTAGCAAGGCATATTGACATAGGCAAATGTAGCAAGGCATATTGACATAGGCTAATGTAGCAAGGCATATTGACATAGGCAAATGTAGCAAGGCATATTGACATAGGCAAATGTAGCAAGGCATATTGAAATAGGCAAATGTAGCAAGGCATATTGACATAGGCAAATGTAGCAAGGCATATTGACATAGGCAAATGTAGCAAGGCATATTGACATAGGCAAATGTAGTAAGGCATATTGACATAGGCAAATGTAGCAAGGCATATTGACATAGGCAAATGTAGCAAGGCATATTGACATAGGCAAATGTAGCCCACATACAGAAAATGCAGTTGTCATTTTCAAATAAGATGAGTTAAACAGACAAGGGTAACAATCAGTCAGCATATGGAGCCACTGGGCAAACAGTTGAGAATGCAGAGCTCTCATGCGGGAGACTCAGATTCGGTTTCTCTGTGTGGTTGTTTATTTTAAACAATTTTTTTTGTCCCGGGCAAAAAATGAAATCTTAAACTGCACAGTCCATGGTGACAGCATGTGCCATGCGGCCCTAAATCTGCAGGCTCAAAGACCTCACAATACAAGAGCAAATTTTGGCAGTTTGATAGTCAGTCAAAGTGAGGATGGTAAGAGACAGTGGACAGCGAGGAGATAAGATTCTCGATGGAATGGCAGTGTTGTGTAGTGAACTGCAATTGATGAAAACGTGTTCAATAAAACCGCTGTCTTCACACTGAAGGTTGGGCTGCAGAGTACCCACTACTGTCTATTGGAATATTGCTTGTTGAACCCCAGTCTCTCCCACAGTATAACTCTCATACCACTGCCTGACAGCCACCAAAACTGTTAATTATTAAATAAAATATGTGTGCCATGGAATTTAAGCCCTAGTAAATCTGGAATTGTGACGTTGTGAAACACATTCACTTACCATGCGCCAGAGGCACACACAAAAAACAATATGTATCTCCTCTTAATTTAATATGGCATATGATATGACATAAAATTGGGATAGATGTTTTCTTAGTTATCTTTGCTGAAATTATGTTACCTCAGTCCAACTTATGTGACTTTGTATTTTCAGTGATCTTTTTCTACATTTACACTAAACTACAAAACTTTCCTGCTAGTTTTAATGTAATTGCTGCTTCAAAGTCAACCATATTTTAGTTACTGTGTCCCGGAAACCTTAGTATAAATACAGCCTTTTGTTTAACTTAAAAAAATAATTTTTATTATTGTTTTTTCCAAAGTATACTAAATGTGTGATAAAAGTCAATGGTGTTATTTTTGAACAAGTACAGAAATTTAAGTATCTGGGCACTAGATAACATCAGATGAAAGATGCATAACTAAGATAAAAAACAAAATAGAACAGGCAAAAACTACATTTTATAAAATGAACAATATCTTGTGCAATATATCTTTGTCATTGAGAATAAAAAAAAGAATTCTTGCTTGCTACTTACAACCACTTTTAACATATGGCTGTGAGTCCTGGACAATCGGTAGGCAGGCCAAACAATTTCTTGAGGCCTCACAGATGTGGTTTTACAGAAGAATGCTTAGAATACCTTGGACAGAAAAATAATAGCAACCAAGAGGTTTTGAAAGAGGCGGGAGCCCGAAGACAACTTATCACAGACATCAGAAGAAGACAGTCATCATTTTTCGGCCATGTTACGAGAAGAGGAAAAATAGAACATGTTGTGACCACTGGAAAGATCTGTGGAAGGAGGGATAAAGGAAGACAACGAGAGAAGATTCTTGTCAGTCCTGCTGCATGGCATGGAGGTGTGTCGGCACACGAGGTGATACATGCTGCAGGAGATCACAAATTGTGGAGAGGCATGATCCCCCACGCCAGTCGGCAAGGCACCTGATGATGATGATACTATATTGACACTGTAAATCAATTGCTCTCCATTTTATGTGTGTATATTTGAGTGTGTGCATATTTGAGTGTGTTTGTGCGTGCGTGCATGAGTGTGTGTGTTGCAAGATGTGTTGCAAGCCAATGAATTTTGTGTTGGGCACAGCAGTCACGAGTTTGGTCTCTGATTGTGGGTTTTTCTGAGCTACTTGAAGCACAAAGAGTTTTTCTAAAACGGAAAGATGGTAAGACAGGCAGCCCATTTATAGATGCAGTGAAAGCCTACCAGTAGAAACTCTAGGCCAGAAGCTGTCATAAAATTATGCTTGGATGATAAGGAAGGTTGTTTTGTTTGCTCCTACTCTTCATTGTATTTCTTAGGTTCATTATACTTATTAGTGTTATTCATCTTCTTAAATAGTCATGATAAATTGTTTGTAGAGATGGACAGTAAGAACTTAAAATGTTGCTATGTCTTGATTTATGTGAATATCTTATATACAGTGTAACTTTGAGATGAGGAGGGGAGTCAGTTGTTTTTGTACATAGAAGAAAAAAATGTATTACAATCAAACCAGGAATACCAAGAAAGAGATTGATAAATGGTGTAGCAAAAAGATGAACAAATCCATGGCCCAAGCCACCCGAGAAGCTCAAGACAAATACAGAAAACCACGACACTGGGCTACAACCTGGTATCAGTGAGACAGAAAAAAAAATTTGAACTTCATTAAAATGAATTCGGAATGGAAAAAAAAAGTTTGTGTTACCAAATGTATACTAATCAGGAACTAATACATACATGGTAATACTAACAGATCTCTGCTATGACAAAAATGTGTTCTTGTTAACTGTGTGTTTGTTTGAAATGAATTCTTGTTATTGAGGTGTTACTGTATTGATGTGAGTGTTAAGTAGAAGTGTTAACAGTAGAAGACCATTTCCGTGCCAATGGCATGTCAGGTGTGTGATACTAGACTTATATCTTTATAAACCGGTTGGCACTCAATGGATGATGTGGTCAGTATCATGCCGGCTGCCTTTACTTCCCAGGATTTTACCTCTTATCATTTTAGGCTGGATTAACCTGTGAGCCAAGGGCATTAAAAAATCTGACTTTGGGAGGATTAGCCCAAGACCTTCAGGCTAGCAGGTTTGCCTCTAGCTGGAGTGCTACCGCTGCTCCCAATCTGAGCAATAGAAAGAGCAAAATGACTTTGACTATATATTGTTTCTTGAGATGTCTGTTTACCTCATCACAATCAATGACAAGTGATTTGTGTACATTTGACTTGTATTATTCCTATTCCACTTAAGCTATGGATCAGTGATAGATGTGCTTGGAAGCTGGAGAAAGGTACGCATTCAGCAGATAAATAAATATGTAGTGAGTAGGTTCACACAGATACACTTGAAAAATGAATAGAAAGTTAACAGTTTCATACAGTAGTTTCAGCAAGTTAACAATTTAATACAGGTTTCAGCAGAGTACAGAATACAGTATCGTAAATCAATCAAGGTAACTTTAATCTAATTGCATTACTAGGAATTATGGTTCCTGTATCTCCAGAGTAGAATTATAGTCCTTACTGATCTGTTGATCCTGAGTATTGCCAGTTTGGAATCATGTTAGAGATATTTTGCTGCCCACATGTTTAAATATTATAGTTTTGTTACTGATAATGCTTGTGGTTCCTCACATATTTATGTTAAATCTGAGGTGTTTTCATGTTTTTTAATGTTATAATGTTGTTTTCATTAGTTTTAATTTTGGAATGTATTATGTCTTTTTTGGGTTCAGTTTTTGTTTTCCTAAATATGTGTCTCTTGAATGTAGGTCTTCAGTTCAGTTACTTTTGTAATATTTATTTTGTGTTTAAACATTGTGCACACACTGTGCCTTCTGTGTAAATGATTTCTTGTATATATATGTGTGTTGTGTGTGCATGTATTCACAGCTCGCTCATTATGTATTCTTCTTGAATGATGTGTGCAGTGTTTGTTATGTGTGTGTGTGTTTGCATGTATTTACAAACACACATGCTACATTTTTAAAAGCAAACACTATTAATAATATTTCTTCTATCTTCTTCTTGTGAGGTTCACTGTTCACCCACCTCCATTCATCTCTGTGATCAGTCCTCTCTTTCCAGCTGCTGACTCCAAGTGTTTGCAGGTCGGTCTGTATATTATCACTCTGCTGTGTTCTCGGTCTGCCTCATGGTCTACAACCATTCAACTCCTTTGTGTACATAGTTCTTACTTGCATCTTCTGACATTCTGTCAGTGTCCCAGCCATTTCAGTCTGTTAGCCCTCATGATGCAAGTGATCAATGATGATTGAAACAGATTTCTTCTCTCTAATAGAGGTAAACACTGAGGAAAATCTAGCATAAACAGTATATCATTCCTTAGATTAAAAACAAAACTTATATTCAAACTGCTACCCTTCTTCTTCCATGTGTTACTGGAGTCCTTGGAGGAAGCAAAGAATAGCAAGGATGTTTTAAATGTTGAATGTAGAATTAGGAATCAGCATTAACAGCTCTCAGGACACTGCCATAAGCACTCTTTCCCTATCTTCAGCAGGATACAAATAGTTCCAATTCCGATGGCACCAGTAACTTTCTGACTGTATTTCTGTCTCGCCTTTCCCTCAAGTGTTGAGTGTCGGCCAGATCTCCTGGTAACTGCTCGCAGCTCCATTCTCCTCAGACCATAGTGATCTGTGTGTCCCTCTGCACTATTCACTCACTCCCAAAAGGCTCTCACAACATCTAGCTTGTCATACATCAATTGAACCACCAGGTAGGGTTAGTCCTGGTGTAAGTTCCTGGTTAAAAAGAACAAGAAAAAGGAGCATGGATATGCTCAGGTTCCCTGAACAATGTTAGTTTATTAAATTTATTCACATTACAGAAATCAGGTGAAGAAATCAGTCGTGATAATATATAAATACATGTTGCAAAGATAAGTGAGGCATAGTTATGTTACTTGTCTATTCATACTTCTGTATTTCTTATTCATTTTCCAAAAATGAGATCATTAACTCTTTGAGTCCCAGGGGGTTTAGCATCAGAGGCCCATGGGGTGGTATTGCAATTTTTTAACTTCACAAGTGTAGCACATTAAAACAGCCATACTAATTCAGTTGCCGGGCAACATACACTGAGCATACGAAACCGAACGCAAAGAAGAAGAAGAAGATACACATATTATACATCACAGTGGCCTGGGATTGTTGAGAAATAATTATAGAATACAGTTTAAAACAAATAATTGCGTTAGTAAACAAATATTATTAAATAAACAGATGGTATGTTTAAAAACAATTAATAAAATAAAAAGAATTCTACTTTCCACCATAGCACTCAAGAAAAACTAGTTAAAACATATCCAAAATGTATCACAAATGAATATGAACCACTTAGTAATGTATAAGTAAAATATAAACTCAATCTATACATTAGATTTTGTTCTGGAGAATCTTTTGAAGCATCATAACAGGACGCCATTACTAACTCCCAAAACAATAAGTATCTTCACACAAAACAAGGTTTATATAATACTCAATTTGCCTGTTATTTTGTAGCTCCTAAATAATAAGAGGAATAGTACTAGAACTAACTAACACTGAAGAAAATCGTCATTTCACTAATGTTTATTATATTTGTGCCAGCTGACTTTGCTGTCGTTGTACCCTTCACATTAGACATATCCCTCATCAAAGTTTGACTCTATAAATGACTGAAACAGTCTAATTCACAATGTTATCTATCTAAGTTTGGATAAATCTAATAAACACGTACTTTATTTAAATTTGAGGCTTCTAAAATCGTAAATGATATTGGCATGTATGTAGAATACTGCTTGGCAGCTATATTCTTTCCAAACAAACACTAGGTAAATCGGCAAACATACTGTATTTTCGACTTTCAAACCACATTACTAATTGAGCACACCTGATATCAGACACAAAGAACTGGAAAGGAAGTTGAAATTGAGCGGCCCGCGTTTTATTACCGGTCAGTTGGTAGATTAAAAACCTTCATTTGTCATGTGTTGATTGGGCCGCCCGGTTGTAACAAATTAGCGCGTGATGCGTTCCCTGGGACTCAGAGAGTTAAGGTGATTTGTGTTCGTCACTAATTCAATTGCCTCTGCAACTTCCATCTCAATACTATCATCCAGTTTCTTGAAGATATACTGTGTCAGTTCTAAATAGTTTTTTTTTTAAGTGATGCAAGTTGTAATGTTTCTTCTTCTTTTGTTTCTGCTGTGCTCACCCTTCAAAGATCAGCTGGCACATTGTATTGTGGTTTATAGCTAGACTGCAGTGTCTGCACCTTTCGGCCTAGCACATCCAGTTTCAGCAAAACCCCAGTCTCCTTAATGATGTGCTTGTTGGGGGTAGTAAGATTGCTTTCTTTTTTTGGCTAACCAATATGGGGAATACATACATTACAAAATATATTGTGGACCCAGCCAATGTAGAGGAATGAATTTGTTTGCTCTATCTGCATGTTCTCATTTGTTGGCTCTTTTGATATTTGTTTTGCTAGACCATGTCTTATACCCAGCTCATCCATTAATTTGTTGTTGTTGTTGTTAATGTTTTTTGTTGTTAAAGTTAACAATTTGTTTGCAGTGAGAATTTTTAAAAAATCAGTTTTTTGACTGCAATGGCAGTGTGTTCCTAGAAGGAAGTAACAAGTAGTAGCACTGATAAAATACAGAAAGATGCACTTAAGGAGGGTTGCTGTGAGATTGGCTGCCTGATTCTATTGAAAACTTTGGCTGCAGAATCCAACCAAACACGAACATATCAATACAGAAAATATATGTGTATATTGACTCAGTCTCTCCGTTTGGAAGGATGCTCTTCTCCTAGTATTAGTACCAGGCATTGTAGAGAAAGCCATAAGAAGTGTGGATCTCTGGTTTAGATCTTTTCACCTAGGCAAATAAATCTCCAGAATTTGCATTTGGAATATTAGAACTATGCATACACTGAGAAAAACCACACATGTAGTAAGGGGAATTAAATATAAGATTAGCACCTTGAGATCATGCATATTTTTCTTAGTCAAGCATTTGCTATGAGTCTATCCTGACTTAGTGCACAGACAGGCTGTGTACTTGAGGACTTCACAAGATTTGACTTGAGTCATTCTTGTGGGCTGTCTTTCCTCTCTCTGACATAAAATCTTTGCGATCCTGCAGGTCATGCTCTGGGATTTGCTTTGGTGCTCCAAATCTGCTTGTAGAGGAGTCAGAGATACTTAGATGGTGAAAGCATGCTTACTGAACCCTATTCTCCTTAGCTTTTTATGTTGTCAGGCTGTGGTCTGCAATTTTCATTGTCTTCTCTCCAATCCTTCTGCATAGTATTTTTAAAGATTTTTTTTTTCATCATTAAAGTTTACACAAGGTTTCCCAAGAGACATTCACAGTGTCACAAGGAAAATAACAGGAAAATATCATTCAATTGGTTTTCAACTTTTCAAAAAGAATTATATGAATGGGAGTTACCACTATACATGGGCGGAGTGGAGAATTAAATGACTTCATTCCCTTGGACCTGAACAAAATTTGTAAATGATGGCTCATACCTTTTTGCCATGGCTGTGTGAATGTTTAGGCAAATTATATGTCATAATAACGAGCTGTTTTTCACAAGAAAACCTACCAAATGTGATCATTAATCAATATAATCATAGTGGACAAGAGCTGATATATATATATATATATATAAATGGGCATAGTAAGGGCTGTCCTAAATCTTGTTGCCAGAATAACGGCTACTCTGGGATTTGTAAACAGACACCACTGTAGAAATACTGATGTCCCAGGGGGAAAAGGTTATTGATCTGGACTTTGCTGATGAGATTGGCCCATAGACAAAATCAGATTAAAGATAAACACACTGAGTAAAAAAAAAGTTACAACGATTAAGTGTTAAAAATGTATTGCATGAAATAAATGTTGAGAATTTGCAAATCAAATTACTGCCTACTTTTCTTTGGTGAAACCTCATTTCAAGAGGTCTTACATAAATTAGATAGCGGTATAGACAGTAAATGAAATTGCATAAAGAGATTTTAAAATAAACGAAGGCCAAGAAGAATCTCTAAAAGCACCAGGACATTTGTGGAGGTCGCTAGAAATGAAATCTTGAACCATGATTAGTAAATAAAACTCTAATGTCAAATCAGTAGAATTGTATGCATTAGAAACATGAAGAACCATAAAAGAATTACTGATAAATTACATTCATTCATAGATGCTTGTGCTGAATAGGACAACATCAATATCAGCTTGGAGCTCACAAAGCAAATTTAAAGGGGAAAAATCCCAAATGAATAAGATGAGTAAAAAACGCATGCACAGTGTAGGGCACACATTAAGAAAACCTCGTAATATTACAACTAGAAAATCCTTTTCTGTAGAACCCACAAGTACAAAAAACAACAAAGGCACATAGAAAAGATAAAATAATGATAGACCAAGGTGAATGAGGACTTGGAAAGAGCTACAGGTGGGGGTGGGGGGGATGTATTTGGTTCAAGGCGTCTACTTTCATTGCAGGATTTTTAAACAGTTTGTGTGCTTAAACCTTGCATGTTCCTAGTTAGCAGTCTTCGCTGTAAGCTCATTGCCTGGTGTTTTCTGCTAGGATCCCTTTGGAGAATAACCCAGTAGTTTCTTTCTATTGTATGTTTGGCCTGGAGGTAAACATTGAACTTGATGTTGAGTTAGCATAGATGAGAGAATTGTAAATTGTGAGATTCTGGTTGAAAAGTTTGCGCTTGTTTGATATAATTTGACAAAGTTTACTCTCATGGAACATCACCCAAACCATAAAATAGTAAGTCACTGTGTTCCAAAATAAATGTTTCATACAGTTGAACAGGGTATCTAGGATTTTCCATGTTGAATTCTCATCCAACAAGTAGCCCCTTGAGTCCTTAGTGTCAGTCTTTCAGGTAGCAATTCTTGAAAGTGTAAATAAAAAAAAAAATTTAAAAATTTAAAAAAATTAAAATTGTTGCCTGATTTTTATTTTAACCTTTTCTCATTTTAATATTTATTAAGTCCAAACTTTGTAAGCAAAAACTTCTGCAGTGGTTACTGAAGTTTAATTCTATATCAGTCAGGATTGCCATCTCTAGTACATCCTATATGGGCGTCTTTAAAAAAAAATTGTTTTAAGGGTTCTGAGATGGTTGTAGGTTATGATGGATGGTTATAACATTCTTGCAACACACTTTTTCTTCATCATCATTCACCTGCTGTGAACTCCAGTGAAAGTCCTGGTTGGTTGTATCTGGAATGTAATCTTGTTGCTTGCACATACATTTTCCAGATATGACATATATTGTGTACAGACGGGCGTACCCTTGTCTCATGCAGTTGCACTTCACAGAAAATTTTGATCTCATCTATCTTGTTCTAACCCTTTTGGGAAGCCAATGGCGAGAATGACCAATAGAGCAGGGGTTCTCAAACTTTTTTGGCTGCGGCACCCTTGTCAGGCTACAATAAATTTGCGGCACACCTACACATAAAGCGGTTAAATTCAAAGAAGAAAAAAATAGTGCACATTTAATGTTCTGTTGTCTTTTTTTTGCGAGAAATGAAACTGTTTGGATGAATTTTGCATTACATCCTTTTCATTTTTAGAAATTCTCTCCATCATGGATGACCATGCTGAATAGGTGAAGCGCGGCATTTGAAGATTTCTTAACCTGCGATATACTAAATCAGAATGATTGCATTCCAGATGCTCTTTAGTTTGGACAGAACCAAGCAGCCGTTCAAAACACTTCTATAGGAGTTAATGCATTGCCCTTCCGGTACCTAGGAGGTAGCTAGGATCATATTTTCTTAGTTTTCCTCAGATTTTCTTTTGGTTGTTAGTTGTCTTTCCGCGAACTGAGGCAGGCCAGCTTAGGCTCGCAGCTGTCTGCTGAGACAGTGTAACTTACTTATCGACTGTACCTTAACGGATACAGGTAGAGGATCAGTCGCACCTTCAGATACATAAAAGGACAATTCTTAGCATGGTGCAAGTGGCATTTCATGTCGTACGAAAAACGTCTTAGTGTGAAACAAACAATAAACTCTTTTCGACAGTTGCCAGGGAAGACAACTTAAATTTCAACTTCTAAGTATCCGCATGCCTTCTTTAATAATTTCACAATGTTTAGCCGACTTCTGCCTCGGCACCCTTGGCATAAGCTCTAGGCATCCAGTTTGAGAACCTCTGCAATAGAGGCTTAAAATACATTTTGATCACTGGTGTCTTTTATATTTGACATTCCAATGGTATGTTTAGTTTGCCATAATAACTTCTTTCCTACCTGCGTGAACATCTTGGGGTCGAATTCTCATTGTGGCAGATTTGTATAACTGATCTGAGCTTTCAGGTTAACCCCCCATAAAATTGTTTCTGCGAAATGTTCTGAGAAGTAAAGATGGTGGAAGATGACATTAACCAGAGCACCCATTGAATGCCGATTTAACTATAAAAAATATAGATCTAACGTCATATGCCTCCTGCGCCAGTGGCATGAATAGGGTCTTTATCCTACTTAGTTATAACTTTTGGATTGTTGTTGGTCAGCCTGATGTATTTATGTGAAAAGTTTTTTTTTTAAAGGATTGAACAAGATGTTTTAAACTGTTAATTAGAGCAACATAAATATGTGAAGTTACTTTTAATTCAATGAGTCTTTATCTTATGCTCACATTATTCATTCATTCATCCTAACATCTTCCACTTGTGCCATCAGTAGTCATGGGGAAGGGTAGCTGGATGTCCATACCTCCACATGTGGCACTGGCTGTTGTTATTCCATGTGCACCATCCACATGTGTGATATACTGTGCATGACTGGACTGCACCGCCTTTTGAATACAGTCGGGCAGTGAAGTTTTGAGGATGTTTTCATAGTTAGTGTCAACTGTATGCCCACACCTTATATTGGTGACTCCCAGTTAACAAAAAAAGTTAATTGTGTGTCTATTACATACAGAGTGTTGCAGAACCAAACCTAGCATTTTAAGGGTCAGCGGCTGATAAAAGGGAAGTCATGGATGGCTCAGGCAGAAGACACAATCAGACAGGTTTGCATCCTTGAGAACATTAGGCGAGGAAAGGAGTGGGTCAAAGTGCCACCTCAGCAGTCAGACTTGTGTAGAGTCATAATCACGCTGAGCCAGGAATGCAGAGACTGGCCAGCAGGTGCCACAGAGGTGGAAATTCAGCAATTAATTCAAGATAATGCTCGCTCAGAGGATTTGATCATTTACACAGACGGTTCAGTGTCAAGAGGCAAAAGAAGTGCTTGGGGCTTTTTAGCAAAAGTTGATGGTCAAGGTTTGGTGCAGGAGAGCCTAGCATATGATACCACAACATCCAGCTTAAGAATGGAGGTGGAGGCGGTTACTGCAGCTTTCCGCTGGCTAGAGAACACGACACACACACACATTGTAATTGTAACTGATTCAGAAAGCATGCTGAGGAAGATCAGAACAGGTATGCAGAGTGGCATGCTTCGCTGCGGAGGACACGAGTGAGGAGTATTGTCTGGATTTTTTTCACCGGAGTACGCCAGTGTGTTGGGAAATTAACAGGCGGACAGACTGGCTGGCTCTGCACAACTGCTACATGATAGGGCAGACGTGGTTAGTGCCTTGTGGGAGAGCGTGTACAATGCGGAGGAGCAGATGGATCACCACAGTCTGGTGAGATTGATGCAGTTGGGGGTGACTGAGAGGTTCTGGCAAAGGCTCAGAGAAAAGGCAAGACGGACGTTTAATCAGAATGCTACTGACACCAATAGTATTGAAACTCTTCGCTGGCTGCTGAAGATGGGGACGGAGCGCTTATGGGAATGCCCCGAGTGCTGTGATGTCAGTTCTTGAATCAAATCAAATCAACCTAGCATTTTTGTATTGTTTGTGTGATTTTACTAGGCAATGTAACATTCGGTAGTTTGCCTTTGCTGGATGAACAATCAGCTCTTGATACCAGTGTGAAAATCATTGTAAGGCGGTTTGCTGCCAGATCATCTACAGCTAGGATTGACCCCAGCACCATTGATTTACACAGCATTTTTGCAAGGCCTGAGCCACAGAGACAGACAATTTTCAGTTAGTTTCCTATTTGAACAAGTCTGCCATAGATCGCATACTTTTTGATAGTTGTACTAATAAAAAGCTAGTTATAATTTATAAGAATCACAAAAAATTAGTGTATTCTGAAGTTGAGAGATTTTTTATAAATGATATCACAGACCCCTAAGATCCTTTTCATGACCACTAAAGCAAATGCGAAATGCTTTTTTATTTCTTAACAATTTTGTGTATCTTTGCAACCACATAATAATAGAAGACAACAGTTTATTTTCCTAAAATGTGGATAAATCAAACCGTTAACCCCCTGCAATTATATGTATATTCTGCAGGCCTGCGATGATCTCTGGAAATCTGCTCTGATGTCGGGCCTCCTCAGAACGGATGCCTTGACACCTGCAATCCTCTTCTTTACATTCAAGCCAGTTACTCTTATAAGGACCCTCAGTAGTTTCACCCACTGCACGTTTCAGTAACTGTTTGCTGAGAATCACATCTACAGTTAGCAACGGCATGTGATGAATATTATACTTGTTTCACTGATGTTTTTTCTGTTTGTTACTGTGATTGTTGTTGAGAAGACCAGAAAATGAATTTAATGAGATCAGTCTGCAGTGAGTGCTTTGTTTGCAAATGCCCTTTTTCAATGTAAGGCTGATATACTAGCATATTGTGAACAATCTGCCACATGGGTCAGATAAATGGTTACATGCTCAATTGCATGGTTAATCTTATGACATATCATAGCTTTTGAAAGGTGATTCTTCAAACAAACAATGCACAACAATTCAGAGTCACCTAATTGCCTCATACTGCTTGACGTTCACATCACAGCGTCATCAGCAGCACTTTAGAAAGACTCACTGCTTTCTGCTAAATGCATACTGGAAGGTGTTGCCATATTTGCAACCTGCTCTGTAGTTTTTTTTTTTTTTTTACAGTATTGGTCTTGAGTAGGTTTTTCTGTTAAATGCAATTACATATTTTTGTGAGCTGTTTTTGTTTTTCATTAAAGTCTGCAGAATTGCCAATTTCCTATTGTTTCGGAATAAGAGTTATTAAAAAATTATTTCATTGTGATAGTTGTCTAGTGCTTAAAATTGAGTTGTGCTACAAATATATGAACTATGTCTGTTGCTCTTGTAGGATTTTTGTACATTTTAATATTTTTTCGACAACCCCCACTCACAGAGCCACTTTTTGGAGGCGGAATCAACAGAAGCAAATCTTAGATAACCAGTTCATCTATAAAAACAAAATTGATATTTGGCACCCAATGGTTCTAGACTTACCTGCTAACCTGTGCATTGGGTATGCCATATTAGTAGAAGATTATCTTTTTGTTTTTCATTGAGTTTTAAATAGAAGCCAGTTTTATTCTCCCCTTGCCCATATGATAAAGGTGCTAAACGCACGTCTGTACCGTAACAAGATGTCTAAAATGACCTTTGCACACATAGTTTTGGTCAGCAGCAAGAAGTTGCCTGTCTCTCATGATAAAGGGACACAGGCATGCAGTCTATAGTCTAAGGGCAGGAAACATGTTTCATGATGTATTGATTGATTAGAGGGGCTGTCGTGTAGCGGCTCTATGCTCGCCAGCAGATCGGAAGACCGTGAGTTCAAGTCTTGATGGAGCCAGACCTTTTTTTCAAAAGAATTCTCAATCCTGATTGGCCTTAAATGTGTACCAGACACAGTCCTGGGTAATAAAAGCAACCAGCATGATGTTAACCACATCACCCACCGAGTGCTGATTGGTCTATAAAATATAGGTCTAGCCCTATGTGCCCCGTACACCTAAAGGCGTGGGGAATGGTCCTTTACTTTGCTTATTGATTGATAATTTTATCTTTTGTAAAATCTGTTACAGTGCGAATAGTTAGGTTGATTGCTTTTAACACAGATTTAAGCATCAATTAGTTAATCATGTGCTATCATTGTAGTGAGTATGGCTGCAATAGACCTCTAAAATCCTCTGTCTCTCATCTTGGCTGTACACTCTTTCAGACTGATATTCGTTCATCTCTTTATGTTATCCTCCCACTAGTAACAATGTCTACCTCTTACCCTCAAGTATGTCATAAATGGCAACTAGTTATGGGTTTGTTTAAATAGGATCTTTGAGATAAAAGGCACATGCCTTGCTGAAAACCACAATATAACGTGCCAGCACCCTTTTAAGATTGAATGCAGAAAAAAAAAAGAGTGCATCCATGATGACGTCTATCCTGATTATAATTTTCCAGCTGCTCTAATAGCCAGAGCTTCTTGGTGAATCAGAGGTAGGCTTCTGACCAGACAGATCCTGCATTTACCTGTCTGGTCACACCAGGTGTAATAGTAGAGCAAAGCATTGAAATGCATGCAGAACTTTATATTTGATCTATGTTCTTTGAAAAAGGATAGTAAACTCTTTGGAAACTGACTCTTTGAAATCTGAAAGTCTGTGGGAGAAAATAGAAGATGATTAACCTAATGTAGAAACATATAAAGATATGGGAGCTGCTTCAGTGTAATGGTCAGCATACTTGCCGTTTGGCCCGGTGGTCATATGTTTAAATCCCATTCAAGGCAAGAATATTTTTTAAATTTATCTGGGCTTCCTGGTAAACATCAACTTAAAGCTGGCACAGATGAAAGACATTCCACACAAAATGTACAGCTCACAGTGCTGCACCAGCTTCAGGACTCAGAAATGAGGTATCTGAGGAAGATGGTCCAAGTGACAAGATGGAAAAAATATGCCATGATCTTGAAACCCAGGCCTTACAAGCTAGTCATAGTTATGATGGTCTGGACAAGTATGCAGGATGGGAGAGCTTTTGGAAGCCAAGAACCAGGGAATTAGACCTCCAGGGCGACCCAGACAACATTGGGCAGTCCCTGATTGACAGAGGACTAAAGTAGAAAAGAGCCAAAAAGAAAACTGCTGATAGGAAAGAGAAGTCTGGCGATCTCTCTGGCAAACCTCTACACCCCAGGGTAGAAGAGGGTCGACTGAGTAAGTCAATGTTGCACCAAGTGCTAAACTCAGAGCATTGATACCGTGCACTACATTCCAAATGTGGAAACTGCATTAGAAAACCATGCAAGCACCACTTCAGGACTTTAGAAGACTGCTGCCCTTCCACCATTTTGGAACAGTTTGCATTGAGTCACCAGATCTCAGTGAGAGCTCTATTTAAATGACTGTCAAACACAACTGCACTATGTGTCAAATGGAAAATGTATTGTGCAAGAGTTTATTCACATTGTCTTGAAATTTTCTTTTCAAAATTTGTTGTTAATTTGTTGACTGTTTGTAAGACATTTGTTTAGCGGTTATGCCTTAATTACTTTGTGATCATTGAACTGTTTTAATGTATCTGTGTGTTAATGTTTCTGTTCTGACAAATACATATGGATGTTCTCTGAATGCATGTCTTTAAATGTAATGCGTTATAATTCATTATAATAACTAGTATCATGCAGAATAAATTGATAGAAAATCAAAACATTAGAACCACTTCTGATTGTTCCTTTTTTTGGGTCTTTTTTTTGGGTCATGTTATTACAGTCAACATCTGTGTGTTTTGGGAATTTGCTGACCTCCACAGTCCTTTATTGGATAAAAGGTTAAAGTCGAGATGATCGACTTCATTGCACCAGGGTTTTATCCCATATGGCTAGGTCTCTCTCAGCAGAGCTGCTAGCCGCCTGCCGAGAGCATCGCACAGAGCATGAACAATGAAGCAGTGAAACGAACCCACGTCTTTCAGAGCAAGTGGCAAACAGCTTGACCATTTAGCCACAGAGACCCAATTAGTGGGATTAAATTTTAATAATGAAATTGTGTCACAACAGATATGTGTAATCATGATCTTACTGAATCCAAAACACAAGACATGCTTCTGCCAATGGTACCACTGTGTTCGTTTATGTTGTCAACTTGTCATCAGTCTGAAGTTTTGATCCCGACAGACTTGTAATCTTTCTGTATTAGTGCTTTATTTATACACTTACCTTTACATTTGTTTATGCAAGGCACATCACTCTTGCTGTCAGATGCCATGCCTGTTCTTGCTTGCTATAGGCCAGTCGTATATTTATAGGTCGACCATACATTTCTGATTTTGATAATGGGAGGCTGAATAGATCACATTTTTGTTTGGTTTGATATCTTCTCATGATACCTTTCAAGTGACTACCAGAGTTTAAAGATGATATGCTCCTTGACAGTATCTTGAATGGGATGTCTTTGTCTGGTGTAGCAGTTATATTGATGGGAATTCAACATCGGTCGGGATCACTGAGATACCTGCTGTTAGTTCTATGCAAAAGTCACCTGATGAGATTGAAGCACCTAGGTGTAAACAGAGGGTCTGGTTGGCTCACTACACTCAGAGGACAGATAAGACGGACATATAACGAGATCTTAATCAGTATTGGAACTCTGCACTGGCTGCTGAAGATGAGGACGGAGCACACATGGGAATGCCCTGAGTGCTGTGATGTCAATTCTTGACATAACTCAATGCAAAAGTCACCTTATGTGTACTGACCGAGATGTTGAACTGGACAATATAAAAGTTAGTAGGCTATGTACACGGCTGTCAAACGTAAGCTAATTATGTTCTTATTTACTGACTTCTGTTCTGTATAGTATCTTTTGAACTCTTTTACATTCTGAAAATATCTGTAGGACAGGGCTATTCAAGTCTTTGGTTGTGGGTTTTTTTCCGGTTTAATTTTCTTTTTAAAATTACCTTTCACATCCCCTTGTTTTGTAATTCTATACTGGTTTATCATATATCCTTGTCTTGGCCCTATTATTCTAACTGTTCATTCTTTTACTATTGATTTTTTTTATACAACTATTATATTGATATAAGTTTCATGAATGTTCTTAAATCTTGTGGCTGATGATAGTTATTAGTGTCAAAACATGTGTAATTGTCTGTCATAAGAGAGAATGCTTCAAAACGTGTAATTGTCCATCATAATAGAGAATCCTTTAAAATGTGTAATTGTCGGTCATAAGATAGAATCCTTCAAAATGTGTAATTGTCTGTCATAAGAGAGAATCCTTCAAAACATATGTAATTGTTGGTCATAAGAGAGAATCCTTCAAAATGTGTAATTGTCTGTCATAAGAGAGAATCTTTCCAAACATGTATAATTGTCCGTCATAAGAGAGAATCCTTCAAAACATGTATATTTAATTGTTTGTCTACAGAGTTATTGAAAACATCATGTATATTTGTCAGCTTATAGAATCCCTCAGAACATTGCGTAAAATAAATTTTCTGTTATACTGCAACATTTTTCAAAACATGAAAAATAAATTGTCTGTCATTGTTCACATCCTTAGCACATCTTTTTATTGATCTAATATTTAATGTCTGGAAATGTACATTTTAAAATTAATTAATGTATTCAGTTTTACTTTTTAACTTTATCTTGTGTGTACCATAATGCCAATAATGATTGTGCTTGCTTTTTCTTATGCCACATTATTTTGGGTTGTAGGCATGTTTTGTTCTCTTTCATTAGTTTACCGAACTGTAGCGTTGAACTGAGAGTTGCAATGACATATATTTTGAAATCTTCAGTTGAATACTTCTGTTGTGGTCCGTAAAATTGAAGGACTAGATTTCTTTGTTGCGAAAATAAACATGAAACCTGAATATTTCAGATTATATTCTTGTTGACTGTGGTGATGACACAACTGTGTAACATTGTCTCATTGTTTGATCATTTGCAATCGAAACAAGGTTACATCCTCCCCACTCTGTGGCATCCGTTTTCCCTTCTATGCTCCGTCTGATAGTTTGACCACTCCTATGATACAAAGAATGGCGTCTTGGATGGCAGACAAACTTGGTAAAACCCAGATACTCCTATTCAGCCTTATAAGAAGTTAAAGAAAACACCACTGCGGTATAACCAACAGGCTTTTGCGGGTAAGGATGTTTCTGGTATTGTCGGATGAAGTTGGTTGGTTGGTCAATGTTCCCCTCCAAGATTGCTGCCCATAGAATTAACATTTCATAGATAAGAACCAAACAGGAACAAATGCCAGAAACCATTTTCAACCATATAACACAGTTAGTTATACAAGGTGTTTGTAAAGTCTCACTATACTTTGTATCAGAAAATCAGAACAATGTTTCCTTGTTGTGAATTTGGACAAAGGAGACACAAACAATAGATTGCACAATTTATTGCCTGGCATATTTTGCTGTATCTCGCAGAACTAATCGACGACTGGAGAAACGGGTTGCAGAACAAATTCCACTATGGGTGGTAAAAGCAGGGCAGAACACTAGCAACTCAACAGATCAGGTGACTGGTTGAAAAAAAATCTATCATCAGCAACTGCGTGCTATGTTCTAAATTCCGGGCACATTGTAAACAAGGATGATGCCTTTCAAATTATTTACAGTTCGGCCAACCGTAGATTACTGAAATTCACGGAAGCACCAGCTATCTGCCGGCTAGGTCCAGAATTATGCAGACAAATGGACATACTCTTCACCTTTTGGTTACCCTGGGGAAACAGACAGTTTATGAATGTAGGCGATTGTGTGTTTCAGTTCAAAGGATTCATTTTTTTGCTTTATTTTAATTGATTGTTACTGTAGTATGCATCTGACAAGATAGAGCGAAATATGCCAGGCAATAAATCTATTATTTGTGTCCTATTTATTCAAATATACTTTGTATGTAGAACACATTTAAAAAACGAAGTATGTGGTGTAATTTAAAAAAAAAAAGGCAATATGCAGTGAATGGCTGTCATCTGCTGGAGTAATTATATGCACTCAAAACAGAATGGTGTTATCAGTAGACGGATTCTTGTTTGTAGTTGGAAAAAAAAATTGTATAATATGTTGAATTTGACCTGCTCGTTTTTCAGAAATAACTTCATTAGATTATTATCTATGGGGTTTCTTGAAAGAAAATGTATTACAAAAATAATGTACACACAGTTTAGGACCTGAAAGAAGCAATCAAAATAAAACCAATAAAGAAATAACAGACACTTTGCAGAAGGTATTTGACAATATGAAGAGACATGTAAAGTTATGCCTTGAAGCCCATGGGTACTTTTCTAACACCTTGTACAATGAATGTTTCATTGGTACTTTCCAGCTTCCCCAAAACAGTAACTAATTTAATGACTGTTGTAGTGCATTGTTTTAATGACTGGTACTTGGCTTTTGAAAATTAGTCCTGTACACAAAGTGCAGTGTGACTTTACAAACACCCTGTATTATGGCACCCATACTGTTATGAAGTACCTGCAGTTCAGTGTGGTTGAGTAGTGTAGTTGGGAACACAGTATATGCATAGGTATGTTGTCTTTACTTATACATACTTCCAACTTACTGGGGCGTAGCCTGGATTACTTTGCTATTCTAAGTATTTATCAGATAAAGGTACCGTAATAACACTACAGGACAGAGGCCAAAATGTTAGAAAATGGGGATCGTCTCCAAAAAGACCATTTATAAATACAGTGGCATATGATCAGCGGGCCACTTGCTATAGGACAAGGGAAATAACTACAAACTTATAAAGTAAGTTGTTTGTACTTCAAGGACGTTACAGAACTAGATGTAACGAGGAAAGGTCGATTTAGGGAACGACGATATCAGGAGGAGAGTCGGCACAAACCCAATACTGAATCTTATAGGTAGACAACAAATCAAATGGTTTGGACATGTAACAAGATTGGCATCAGACAGGGCACCACAGAAACAATGTTATACGGATACAACGGTAACAGAAACAGACCACGCAAAACATGGACCGCTGAAATATCAGAGACAGTGAAAAGTACTTTATACGAAGCGAACAGAAGAGCCCGTTCCAGAGATCTCTTCTTGCCCTGACGCCGTGATGCATTCCAGTAGTAGTAGTTTATCTAACAATGCCTGTGACACTGAAAGACAAAAGAGTCGTTTATTTGGACTAACACATGAACGTATAGTTAAGAAAGAGTTGTTAACTGTGTCACGATGGGGACTTTGGTGTCAGACAGAATCCGGCATGTCCGCACTAAAGTGTTAAGGGAGCTAATCATACAATTATGTTTTGTGGTTTAAGTTGGTTATAGTTCCTGCTGTCAGCGTCTGTGGCTCATAATTCCGAGGTGCCAGGTTCGATCCTACCCGCGGGCGATTTGGCAGCAGACTGCCTATCATTGGTTTCGACAGTGGGATCTAGAACCGACCATTTAGAGAAAATGGCAAACTACAGAACATAAATTTGCCTTCTGCTTTTTCGTATAGTCTGTGGCATTGGTAGTCACGCCCATCCACAACCTTCTGTCTCGTGTAATTTCAATGCTTTCTGACACAGATGATCTTCGATGCCTAGTAAAAGAAACTAAAAGCAGCCAAAAAACAAGCAGGCGTTGGTTCAGCCACGTTCTGCTAGCTTCTCTGGGATGTTGCTGTATCGTGACAAAGTGGTCAAACTGTTTGCCTCGCGCTCTGGAAGTCATGGGTTCCTTTCACGGCGGCGTCGTTCAGTTTACGAGTGCAGTTTTTACGGAGATTCCTGAGGAGTGTCGCCGAAGCTACGGAGTTCGTGCTTTGTGCGACTCTGTCGGCAGGTGGCCAGTCGTTCTGCGGAGAGATACCTAGCTATGTGGGATAAAACCCACTGCCATGAAGTAAATCCTCCCGACTTTAACCTTTAGAAGGCTAGTAGGCTTGCATGTTCGGTCGACGTTGATGACTTTTTCTAGGTGGGTTATTACCAATTTTCATGTCTTCAGTTTTAAGTCAGTCTAAAATAGTTTAACTAGAAATAGTCTTTGAATGAAAAGTGCCAGGCGTAAAATCCATTGAATGCAAATAAATATGTAAAATATGGGCCTGTCGCCAAATAGCATATAACTATTGCCAAGACCCTGCTTTACATGGTCGCCACGCTCACAGCAAGCCAAGCAGAAAATCCGTGCGACAAACAACCGCACGAGTCTTGGAGCCAGTTGAGTTGACGTGGGCAGGCCCGAGCTAGACTCATGGTTAGTTGGTTACCAGAAGTCGTAGAAGACAGTTGTGTTAGTAGAAGATGTAGTTCTTATGTCGTGTGAATGACCAGTGGTTGAATATGTCGCAAGCGATGGAAGTGTGAATAATAGTTGGAGCATGTTGAATAAATGCAACGGAATAAACTGATAGCATGTAGGAAGAAGCTGAGCGGCGTTTGTGTTAACAGTCCTAGACGTTAGAGCCGTACAAGTGACGTTGCAGTAATTATATAAGAGCTGAATCGTGGCGAGGCAGATGCGTCATAAACCAAGGTTTATCTCAACTATCGAGGAGTGGAAACGGATCTTTACATACAGCTGTGAGGACTGTAAAACAACCTCTATCGCTGTCTTTGTATCTCTTTCTGACTGAGTCGTTTTTGGTTGAGTAAATCCGCTGTGAAGTAATTGTGCTTGTGAAATTGTGAAGTAATGGAACTTTTGCTGCAACTTTAGGCGTATTAGCCATACAGTGCCAGATCTAAATTGTATTGGTCAATCAGCACTCAGTAGGTGATGTGATCAACAACCTGCCGGCTATCTTTACTTCCCGAGGCTTTAACTAAACCCATTTTAGACCGGGTCGACATAGAAGCCAAAGTCATGTTTGAAAGACCGGCTCCGACAGGATCTGAACTCACCATCCTCACATCCGAAGGCAGGCGTCTAGGGGGCTACACCCCGGTGGCTACCGATGCATGTGAACTGTGCATTATTCTACATTAGTATGTATCTTTCTCTGGTGAAGTTGTTGGCACTTTTCATCTTTCCTGACGATAGTGTTATAACTGTGGTATAGAGAGGCATGGGACTCGCAGCTTATGGCGATGGCGAGTGTGACTATCAGGACTCGCCCCCGTTAAGAAAAGTCCTCCACGATTACAGCATAGGATATCAGAACCGGTTTTGCTACAACTTGTATTTAGTGTCTGCTTTTTCTCAGGCATTCAGCACTCAACCTTTCTGCAATCATTGTCCCCCCCCCCCCCCTAACCCTTTACCCCCCCCCCCACCCAACCCTTTACCCCCCCCCCCCCACACCCCGACCTTGTATTCCCATTCCCTTTCTGATTTCCTTCCTCAACTCAACATGGTCTCTATGACATTGTGTTCCAACTTTATCTACCGGAAAACCTTTATGATTCATGCCCTGACTGCTCATATCTTTTTATCGTAGCAGAAACCGGCCTAAACATCTTCTACCTATCTGTAACTCACCATTGAGGATGTCCTTAGTCGCTCTACCACCCTCCATTCTCCATGTGTTACCCAGCCTTTA
Source organism: Candidula unifasciata (assembly GCA_905116865.2). Classification (NCBI taxonomy): domain Eukaryota; kingdom Metazoa; phylum Mollusca; class Gastropoda; order Stylommatophora; family Geomitridae; genus Candidula; species Candidula unifasciata. Next base: position 183,233 of record CAJHNH020001029.1, read on the forward strand.
GAGACTGAGCATTGAGAAAACTGTTGACTTTTTACTTCCTCTTCTTCCTTACTTCCTCTTTTATCACTATGGGTGTCGAGGGAGATATAAGATCCTGCTTTGTGATCTTTTGGCTGCTTCGACCATAGACACATTGTGGTGCTGTAGAGTTTCTCTGATGTTATCGTTCTATGTTGTTCTTAGTCTACCTCTTGATCTAGTCCTTCTCCTCTTTTGGTATATGCCTTGTATGGTATGGCATCAGAAGGATTTCTCTCCAAGTGGGCAAACCATTTGATTAGCTGTCTTTGTATGTAATTTAGAACTGGTTCTGTACCGACTTTATCTCGCATGACTTCATTCCTGATTTTATCTTTTCTGGTCACTCCTACAGCCTTTCTTAGAAACCTCATTTCCATGGTTACTTATTTTTTCTTTTGTTTTGTGTGTGTGAAAGTGACCACGTCTGGCACTGATTGCATAAGGTGAGAATGGATATGCTTTGTATGTGATGTCTTTTTGTGTTGATTGTGATTGCCGTATGCTGTTAAAAAGAGGGAGAGGGGGGGGGGGGGGGGGGGGGACTGTCTCAATACTTTACTCCATCGGATGTCAATTTCTTCGTCTTATTTACCATCTTCAGTGAATATTGTTCCAAAATATTTAAACTCAGATCCTGTTTAATATATTTATGCTCTAATGCTATCTTTAAATCCTGCTTCTTTCGTTCTATTGACATTACTTCTGTCTTTTCGATGTTGATTCTCATATTATTTGATTTACATTCCTCATTCATGGATGTGAGATGCTGTTGCCAATTCATGGCAGTATCTGCAATCAAGGCCTGGTCGTCAGCAAATTGTGATTCGTTGATGTCACTATTATTTTATTTCCTGGACCTGGCATCCTTGCTTATACTGTTGACTAAAAGTGCAAAAGTTAACTCTTAGCTTACCTCACACCATCGACAGTGGCTAAAAAAAAATGATTTTGAATTTACTAAACATTCTGAGCAGTTCAAATAATCGATATTTTAGAAGTTATTAAAATGTGACATAACGTACCAACCGCCCTTTTAAGGACTAACGCAGAAGTGGAAGAATTGAGGATGCGTTAGTCCCGTCCTTCTTTAACAACAATCTTGAACAACTAATGAAAAGAAGACCCATATAAAGGCTTATAGAAAGGCCGACATCCATACGGACATAAGGGTAATTGAAAGGTAAAATTATTTACCTTATGCCACTGAATATTGTATCGATTCGAATGCGAGCTATCCTCCGAAAAACGCTCCCAAATTATCGAGGCCGAAAATATACCCTAACAGGGCATCGGTCACATGTAAATTGGGAACTCTTTCCGGCGACAATATCGCCACTCACGAGAAAATAAAATAAAGGAAGTTGCAGAAGATACGGAAGCTGCTGCTCGTGGGTCTAGTTTTGCCCCGCTCGGGAGATACTCTTGGCGATGACTTTAACTCGGCGGAAGCTTTTCCACGGTATGCTGTATAGTCGCCGGAAAGAGTCCGCAATTTACATGTGACTGAGGCCCTGTTAGGGTACAATTGTGGCCTCCATAATTTTGGACTCTTTTTCGGAGGATAGCCCGAATGCGTCCTCTCTCTCTCTCTCTCTCTCTCTCTCTCTCTCTCTCTCTCTCTCTCTCAGTCTCTCTCTCAGTCGCTCTCGCTTTCTCTCCTCTCTCTCAGTCTCTCTCGCTTTCTCTCCTCTCTCTCTCTCTCTCTGTCTCTCTCGCTCTCTCTCCTCTCTCTCTCAGTCTCTCTCGCTTTCTCTCCTCTCTCTCTCTCTCTGCCTCCCTCTCTTCAGAGTAACTGTTCCAAAAGTGTCGCACCTCCTTACTCCATTTCTCAATGACAGTGGGCAGTGGTTGCTTGCATGCAACACAACAATGAAACAATTTTTGTGTGGGTTGACAGAAATATGAAAAGCAAGGATTACCAGGACTGTTATAGCGTTACCAAAACCACCCAGCCAAAACTGTTGACAGAGTGATCATTACATAAAACTCAGGAATAAAGGCAAATATCATTCAGCTGTCGCCAGTAAATAATTACCTTTACGGAAAGTTGAGACCGATCTTTGTCTTATTTAAAGCGACAATTGTAAGTTCAGTAAAAAGTAAACCTTAAAATCAAACGACTTTGTGACAATAAGGAAAGTTAATATTGTGAGGGAAACAACGCAGTGACTGTATCAAGTTTCCTGACATAAAAGCAATAAGAAATAATATAAACCTGAATGACGATGAGATAATAATAGACATAATTTGTCTAGCGATTACGTTACAGCTAAGGTTAATCATGGATCGACATGTCTTACTCATTTTAAAAGGTGATATTTTAAGCTAGAGTTCAAAAGGGGAAGGCGGCTAAGAAACGCTTACAGCACTCTTCTGACTCGTAAAAACTTGTCCCTCAGAATAAAAAAAAAAAAACGGTCGTCACCTTATATTATATTACTAAAGTCCGCTGACAGACACTGTCTCTAACATCTGAGATTGGCCGCCACACCTGCTTCACCAGCAGGATGAAAGATTTGGCGACATCAGTCTCTTGTCATCTCTCTTCAGGTCGGCGTCAGTGGCTTAGGCGTTGCGAACGCGCTTCGTAATGCCGGGGTATCGGGTTCGATCCCAGCTGCAGGCCTTGTGCCTTGCGTTGGTTTCGACAGTGGTATCGAGAAGCCTACCGCCCATAAAGCGATAACAAACTACTGGACGTCAATTTGTCTAGAAAAACAACAACTAAAAAAAAAAATAAATGATTGATGGCGGTTGTTCTGCAACCTCCTGTAAAGGATACGCAACTAACTTTTAACTAACTCTTTAGGTTACCACTTTTGTAGATGTTGGTATTTTGATTTTTCTTGCTTTCTGCACAGGAACAGGGCCGTGCCGTGCTATGATACAGACAGGCGGCCGCATGAGGTGACGTTAAAAGGGTGAAGGTGGCATAAGCAGCGAAATGAAAACACAGTTTGAATTTTGATCTGACAATGCGTAGCTTTTAAGGGCGGCAATTTGCAGCCGAACGTATGTTTCTGTGGTCTGGCTGTTTTATGAGCTCAAGAACCAAACTGTGTAGTAATATTACGCCAGCGAGGCCAGTAAAAAAACTGCTCAGCGAGCTAGCTTTGGACAGCGGGCGATGCCCTTTTTGCCTACCGCTGACTTAAACCACGGCCCACTTTAGCTTTTTATAAGGCCATCCAGGTCAGTGGAAATTCCCGTTTTTGTGAAACTCCGAGGGGCTTGTGTGTGTTCGCTGTATTTATCGAGTAAATTTATACACAAGTTAAAATAGTTTCATTAATTTGCAACGCGTTTTTTTAAAATTAATTAATTATCATTTTTAGGATAAATTAGTGTGCTATATATTTTTATATTATATATTATATTCATTTTTTTTTTCTAAAAGCACACAAATTTATCTTAAAAATGATAATTAATGTTTAAAAAACGGTACACATTTATAGCTGAATAAAGCTGGAAGCCAAATTAATTTTTTTTTAAGTCCGCCTCCGCCAGGACCCGAACTGATGACCTTCGGATTTGCAAGCGAGTGTCTATTAACTGTATGGTTGACTATTATCTAGGTTTACGTACTTGAGTCATGCCTCTCGTAATCTGTTTCTCTTTTCTCCTTATAGTCAACGGCGTTTATAGTCATATCTTTCTACACCTTCTGTCTTGTGTACTCTAAATAATTTCTGACACAGATGAACACCATGTTGTGAAACTCTTCAGCATCTTCTCTCTTGGTCTCCCTCTGCATGTCTTCCCTTTCAATTTATCTGTTGTCACGGAGTACTTCAGTTTTTTTCCATTCTCACGACGCCACTAAAGAATGTAGACTGTCTCCTTCTGATACGACTAATCGGTTCTCTTCGTTAGTTTGTTTTTATGTCTCTCTCAGCTGATTCTGTTTCCCTCATCCCACCTCTTACCCTAGACACCCCGCCCCCTCCCCAAAACACACTCAAATCATAGAGCCCATTAGATCTGTTTTATCGTTTCACGCGAGGTAAAGTTGAGCAAATATCAATCAATCAATCAATCGGAATCCTTTAGAACGTAAACACATTCATTAAGCGTGGTGGAGTACGCTTCTCTGTTCTACATCTTCAGACCTCCGTGTTCGTTTGCTGACACCTTTTTATGCAATGATGAAAACCATCAAGAATCTTCTTTCGTTTTCTTATTTTTTATTTCCATAAATCTTTCCAGCTGTAACATTTTCTAGTTTTCCTCCTTTGATAATGAAGCTTAATTTTGGCAATTGGCTCTTTCTGATGTTTGTAATAAATTGTCTTGGAGTTTTAGCCTCTTTAAAAATATCCAGATTACTCATTTTGGCCGTCTTTAAGATCTGTATAGTATATTCTTTTAAATCATTAATGTATTTATGATGCATACAGTACTGAGTCAGTCAAGTGCCGTTCCCACACTAAAGGTTGTCTGCAGTTGATCTGCAACGCTGTCTGTCACCCTATAAGTATACTTTCAGAGACTGATGATCGTCCATCCTTTGATGATGCCTTCCCACTAGTATTACTGTCTACCTCTTGCTCTTCATCATCATTTAGCAGGTCCTTTGCAGAACGTCTCTCTTATCACAGTCTACCTGAAAGAAACTCGGTCTCTCACCAGCCCTCTCGCCTCATGCACTTTCATACTCAAGGAGTCAATTATATATTATGCCCATCTTCGTGTTGGTCGGTCCCTACCCCTGCTTCCTGGTACCATGCCTTCTGCTATAATTTTTTTTTTCTGAGACAGGATGTTGTTTATTAGCCAATCTTCCTTGATGGTCAGATCTTTCAAGATGTCAGTATTTCTCTTTTTTGTTTTTTCGTTCAAGATATTCAGAGAATCTCTCTATAGCATTTCAGCTGAAAAGCGCCCATTCTCTTTCTTAAGGATTGGGAGATAGTCCACGACTCACATCCGTATCTTGGACGAAACAAAAGAGAAATACTACAGGGAAGATGCATGCTCTCAAAATTCTAATTTTAATCTCCTTGCTGGTGCTTAACCATAGACTTTTAAGGCTGTTTAATCTGTGCATTGCTATGGCCAACCCCTTTTTAATTTCTGTCAGACAGTCTCCATTGCTATTTACTATAGAGCCTAGATGTTCAAAGTTGGTGACATTTTCAATTTCTTCACCATTTAGTGTTATTTTTGGGTGACAGCCAGTATTATCTGTGGACGTTATTTTCGTTTTCTTTAAATTCAAGAACAGATTTTGATCTTCGCTGTGCTTTTGGACAGACAATACTACATTTTCTATTCCCTTTAAGCTGTTCGAAAGGAGGACTGTCCGGAATAGAGTTGCCACCAATTTAGAGCGGGTCATAACTGTCACAAGTCTGGTCATTTTTGACATTGCTCATTATATTTTCTGCGTAAATACTGAATAGGTATGGTAAGAGAATGCACCCTTGCCTCACCCCCTTTTGCACCTTGAACTAATCCGATGTTTCACCAGCTGCTCTGATGGCTGCTTGTTGTTCTTGATAAAGATTTTCAATTAAATGCGCTAAATGCGCTGGAAACCTCATACTTCTCAAAATTGTCAATATTTTCTGATGTTGGACACAATCAAATGCCTTGCTATAATCAATGAAACAAGCATAAAGATCTACGTTGTATTCTCTACCTCTTGCTCACCTATCTTAAATATGTCTACGTTGTATGCTTTTTTCTAAGATTATTGTGTCTTTTAATGTGACCAAATTATTTCGCCTCTATCTTCCTCTCTCCCTCTCTCCCCTTCTCAGTCAATCTCAAAATTTTCCTTTAACTCTCTTTTAGTTCATAGTCTCTCCTTTTTTGTGTGTTTGTTTTTACATTTGATTTTAGAAATACGACCATCTCTTCTGCATATGTAAATCTCCAAGACCCAAGTTCAACTTCCCCAGTCGCTTGTTTATTTTCCAAGTTTCTGTTTCATATAGTAGGGTTCAATATACCTAACAGGTGAAATTTTTTGGTAATATGTTGTTTACCTCTCAAGATCTTAATATTTTTTCTCATGCTGTAAAATATAATTGGCTATTCCTGTTTTCTTTCTGATGTCTACTTTACCTCTGCCATGAATTGTTATTACAGCACACAGTAAACATATTTTCACAAGATTTTAAGCACCGAATGATAGGAAGCAGCAAGCGAATAGAAAGTTGCATGTATGGGTGTAATCGCTCTCCTGGATTGGGGGAGATATTAGTTGATATAATGTCTAACTCGACAAAACACCGACAATCTCTTTAAAATTTCTTTCGTTGCCTCTTCTGACTTTTTATCAATTGATCATTGACCTTATCAGGGGCATAGATACAGAGGCGCCGAGCGCGGGTATTAAAATATCAAGAGCGCATACATTTTGCGTGTCTTCACCTTTTGAGCGCTCACTAACCGTGGCTTGTAGACAGCGTTGAGATGTGGTAAAGTACAACCGAACGCCATTCTCCTATCACCCAGCGTCAAAAGTAACAAATGAGAAAAGCGAACTAGATAACAGAATATATATATATATATATATATATATATATATATATATATATATATATATATATATATATATATATATATATATATATATATATATATATATATATATATATATATATTTAAAAAAAAAAACACAGTCACATCGAAATGGTTAGAGGCAGTTTGAAAAAAAAAAAAAAAATACTGCGATAATCATTTTGTAAATAATTGCTTTTCACCTCATGTGGTGCCTGTTGCGAGTTCACTCGTGGTACATCAGTCTGCTGGGGACGTTTTCCCTTAATTTTGTTTTGCTATTTTGTTAGTTAAACTTGAGTTGTGTGCTTGTGTTAGATTTATTCCGTTGTCTTTCTCTGGATAAGTTGTTAGTTGTGTCTTTCTTTCTTTCTTTCTTTCTTTCTTTCTTTCTTTCTTTCTTTCTTTCTTTCTTTCTTTCTTTCTTTCTTTCTTTCTTTCTTTCTTTCTTTCTTTCTTTCTTTCTTTCTTTCTTTCTTTCTTTCTTTCTTTCTTTCTTTCTTTCTTTCTTTCTTTCTTTCATAAATGTTTTTCTTTCTTTTCCCTCCTTCTCCTACTCGTCACCGTCATCATTGTCATCATCATCATCCTCTTCTACTTCTTTTTCTTCAGCTTCTCAATTTACAAAAGGGCAGTAGTAGTAGCAGCAACAGTAGTGGTGATGTTATTTAGTGGTAGTAACAGCATAGGCAGCAGTAGTACTAGTAGCTGTTGTTATAGTGGTAGCTACAGTGATTGTAGTATTAATAGTAGTACTAGCAGCAGCAGCAGTAGTAGCAGCAGCAGCGACAGCAGCAGCAGTAGTAATGTGCCGATTGACAAATAAATAAAGCAATTTATCTGCAATTGTATGAAATATATACACGCGTACTTTAAACAGAATACTGTGCAGTTAAAAGCTTCGCTTGGCCTTCTACAAAGCGTATGTGCCCCTCTCCCCTGCATCTTTTATACAAATGGGCGTTTTAATAGGACCAAACCCACAGGTTCCATCGCCCACTATATTGTTCTTCTGCCTTCTATGCCCTAATTGAGCAGGCCAAGTCGTTCTATCCTTTGCTACTGCATGCAGCTCAGCCTATGTCTTCCCCAACTTTTCAACTTCAGTCTTTAAATACCTTCTCTATGTGTGTGTATATAAATGTGTGTGTGTGTTCTTCTATTTCTATGCCCCGTGGGTTCCAGTGCAAAGTCACTCTAGTTGCATTGTTCTCAGTTTTTCTATACGTGTGTTCTATACAACGGCAGCGTCTTTTCTTCACCTCCTTGTCCACTGGGTCTTGTTTAGTTTTGCCCCAAAGCTTTACATTAGTGATTTTATCATACGAGCACCATTTAATTGCCTCTGTTCAAAGCAGGCACCAGTTAGGGAATGTTTGTAGTTATTATTATTGTTTTAGGTGTTGCTTGTGTTTCCGTTCCGTACAACAGCACTGATTTGACATCAGAAATAACAAAATTAGGTTTAGTATCAGTTTTAATTTCATTTGACCTCCACAAATTCCCTAGTGCTATTTAAGCTCATCTTGCCCTTTGTTTTCGTATTTTGATATCTTCTTCTTCTTCTTTCGTTCGCCTGAAATAAGTTGTCTATATCAGCAGTTTTGTCTCTTGTATAACTTTCACTGTCGTTGTTAGTTCATTCAGTGGTTCATAGAGTTTACGTTCCACTGTTGTTCTGTCAGGCCAAAAGGTTTGCCTTAATGTGTTCAAATTCGGTGCAGTCCTGGAGTACATGCTCTGTTGTCTGGGGCACATTTCCACAGGTGCACATGGCTGATAACACCTATCTTGAATTTTGCGTACATGTGGTTACGTAATCGGTTGTGCCCTGTTCTGAGGCGGAGGATAATGACTTGTTCTGGTCTGTCCATAATAAAATAGTCGTCTTGTGCGGGGGCTGGTAGTTTCCTGATCGATTTAATGATTCTTTTCTTTTGGTGGTATGTGACATCCGGCTCTTTTGCCGCACCTTCCCCTGCCAGTTGATCAGCTTTCTCATTTCCAGGCACTCCACAATGAGACGGTATCCACTGCATTACGACTCTTCACTGAAGGCGGAGTTGTGTCAGCAGTGTTTGCAATTCTGGTAGTTTCCTAGACTGGAGTGCTTCAAGTACTGATTTAGCATCTGTCAGCATTACCACATACTGTGAGCCAAGATTGGTATTTAGCAGTTTCTCTGTTGCTATCTTGATAGCTTGAGTTTCTGCTTCATAGTTTGGCAGTACTTCCCGGTTGGTACGCTGGACTTATCCCTAGTACTATCTGGGAATTCGATGTACACTCCAGCACCACCATTTCTAACTTCACTTTCTGCGGACCCATCTGTATAGATTCTGACCCATTGTTCTTGTGGGTATTCTTCATCAATATAACTGAGGGTGGCCATTCTGCGTTGTACACTATCTTGCTCTTTTTTTTGGGTCAAATATCCCTTTCACATTTGTCTGGATTTGTACTGTTAGTTTGCATTTTTCTCTCCATGGGGTTTGTTCCGGAATACTTTTAAGTGGGCAACCAATTTCTGGAAGGTCAGGAGTTTGTATAAATATTCTTTTTTTGCTTGGTGAATAAAGCTGCTTCTTTTTAACCGTCCCAAGGCTTGGTTCTTAAATCTATTTTCCATCGGGTGATCTGGCATACTGAGGAACTTTTCAGCTTGTATTTGAAACTTTGTATCTTTGCGTTCTCCCAGTGCCTGTGTTTTCCCAGCTTTATCCATTTCTAATATGAGGGTTGATTTCATCCCTCCTGTATTGACTCTGAGCGCTTGCTTTTGCACTTTGTCCAACTCCTTTAATGTGGTACTAGATGCTGAAAACCATGCAGTTGACCCATATTCCAAGTGTGGAAGTATGCTCTGCTTGTATACTTTATTGAGTATTTTCCCATCGGCTCCCCATGTGGTTCCACTTAGTTTTCTTAGTATTGCTGTCTTCCTCCTGGCTTTGGTTGCTGCCTTTGTTTTCTCCATGTCAACCTGTCATCAAATGTGACTCCTAAGAATGTGGGCTCTTTATCATCTCTTAGGGGTATTCCGTTTATTTTGATGATGCCCGCTCTTTGCTTTGGGAAGAGGGTGAAGAGTGTGGTGCTACATTTGTCTGTGTTGATGCTGACACACCATCAACCCATGCCTCAAGTGCATTTGTAGCCCGCTGTAGTGTTTTTGTGGCTATTGTTGCATGTTCATTGGTGCACCACAGTACCAGGTCGTCGGCATACATTGCCATTTTGATTCCATTCGGTTTTGAAATCTCTATTAGTTACCACTCTTTGCCTAAATGACTGCCCAAATAGGTGTGTGACTCCACATCTTGAGTGGGATGGCATTAAGAGAACCCAGATTACCATTTGCCTAGTTTATTCTCATTATCTTAGTCTGCTATACAAGTTAAGGAAAGGACCCTTTTCCACGCCTTCAAGCGTATTGGGCATATAGGGCTAGACCTATATTTTATAGACCAAACGGCGCTTGTTGTGTGATGTGGTCAGCATCACGCCGGCCGCCTTACCTTCCCATGGTTGTACCTGGTACCCACTCAAGGCTGGGCTGACCGGGGAGCCATAGTCATTTTTGAAAATAGTCCGGCCCCTGTCAGGAGCCGAACTCTCGACCTTCCGATCGGCAAGCAAGCGTCTAGCCGTTAGACCACGACGGCTCCCTTGTCTGCTGTGTAATTGTTCTTAAACTTTTAGTTTGTCTAGTCAGTTTTTTTTTCACCCATTCTGACGAACTCCCCCCCCCCCAACCCCCCTCCCCCCCCCCCCCATCCCCCCAGGCGTTATTGTAACATAGCAGGCAGGTGAGAAATATCCTGTATTATCCCGTCTTGATCATTTGTGTACGCAGCCACACGGCTGTCTAATCAAACTTTGGTCTGGTTTGAACAACAGACCAACATCATGGCACAAGAGTAGTAACCCATAAGTGCCATAAGTGCTCCGTTCTGCTCCTAACTCAAGCCTAAGCCCGAAAAATATCAGCGCAGTGCACGAAGTCTGTATCACCGGCGACGATCCTAAACTACTTTGGGTAGATGTCTAACTCCAAATTTTCCTCAGGCAGCGCCGTTAGGCTACTTTTTTTTTATTTTCTAACTACCAGGGGATTTTTTTTCACGTGCGCAAGAATACACACAGGCGTCTGATCTCACTACCCAGAGAGCAGGGGAAATTCTATATTCACGTGAAAAAATCCCAGCAATCACCGGGGCCTAAACCCGGAACCTCCATCGCTCGAGGCGGACGCCTACTCAAACTACTCAGCCCCCCCCCCCCCCCCCCGTCTAATTAAGAAAAATGAGACTGCAGACGTAACCTCCATCGTCTCCCGGTTTATTACTCCCAGACCATAAATTGATTTCTAATGGCTGCCCTGCCAGTAAACACAAACATATGACCCAGCAAGATCCAATAAGGAATCATAACAATGTAATTACGAAAACACGTGTGTGGCAGGTAACGTCTAAACCCAGATCTACAGCCTTCAGTTAACTCGCATGTCTCGTTGCTGTCATAGGAAAGACAAATGTCTCGTTGCAGTCACAAGAAAGCATTTATTCATAAAGTGCCTCGTAACAAGACCCATCTACAACAATGAAAATGGAGAACGTTTAAACCGTGTGTGTTTGGAGCTTCCTGTCTGTCGCACTTGCACTCCCTGTGTCCCTGAGGGTTACAAATACGGGATGATAGTTTCACGTGAAGCGCGCGGGCAGTGGCGCGGTTAACCCGCAGGAGAGATTTTCGTTGGCATCATGTGCGCAACATGGTAACTCCCCTTAAAAGCATTAGCATAGCTACGTGGCGGCGCGCAATAAACCCGGCCACACACACATTAGCCCGTATGAGGGTTTCATTGTTAATGATACAGATGTCATGGGTTGAAATCAAAATTATTGACATGTCCCCTTTTCTCTAGATTTTGATAAATTTATAGTGCTCCGTTATTCATATTTCTGCTCTTGGTTTCAGAAGGGCAATTAGCTGGGTTGTTTGTACTTAGGACACCCAAAATGAACCACCACTTACATGGTAACGACTTTATGGTAAAGTAAAGTAAAGGCAAGGGATGGACCCTTTAGGCATACTGGACAAATAGTGCTAGACCTATATTTGATAGACCAATCGGCACAATGGCTGATGTGGTCCAAATCACGCCAACCAACTTTATTTCACATGATTGTACCTGGTACCCATTCAAGGCTAGGTCGACTTAGAGGCCAGAGTCGTTTTTTGAAAGACGTCGAGACACGAGCCCATGACCTTCCGATCCGCAGACGAGTGTCTAGCCCCTACACCACGGCAGCGTCCACCGTTTTATTGTGCTCCAAAAAAAAAAAAAAACCTAAAAAAAAAAAATCTAAAAAAAAAAAAAAAAAAGCTTTGTACTGTCACCTGATTTGTTTTCAATATACAGTGAATATATAATGAGATCTTAATTGATATGCCCGGAAATGTGGTTGGTGGGCACAATATAAGCAATTTACGTTATGCTGATGACACAGTCTTGATAGCAACAAGCTAGAAAGAACTTCAGGAAATGATAGACATTGTGGTGTTAGAAAGTGGAAGAATGGGCCTCAGTTTGAATAATGGGAAGACAGAAGTAATGGTGGTCATCAAAGAAACGAATTATTCCTAAATGTGTAATAAAAGTCGATGGTGTTATTTTAGGACAAGTACAGAAATTTAAGTATCTGGGCACATGGATAACATCAGATGGAAAGATGTAAAACTGAAATAAGAAACAGAATAGAACAGGCAAAAACCGCATTTTATAAAATGAAAAACATCTTGTGCAATATATCCTTGTCATTGAGAGTTAGAAAAAGAATTCTTGCTTGCTACATACAACCACTTTTAACATATGGCTGTGAATCCTGGACAATCGGTAGGCAGGCTAAACAATTTCTTGAGGCCTCACAGATGTGGTTTTACAGAAGAATGCTTAGAATACCTTGGACAGAAAAATAATAGCAACCAAGAGGTTTTGAAAGAGGCGGGAGCCCGAAGACAACTTATCACAGACATCAGAAGAAGACAGTCATCATTTTTCGGCCTTGTTACGAGAAGAGGAAAAATAGAACATGTTGTGACCACTGGAAAGATCTGTGGAAGGAGGGATAAAGGAAGACAACGAGAGAAGATTCTTGTCAGTCCTGCTGCATGGCATGGAGGTGTGTCGGCACACGAGGTGATACATGCTGCAGGAGATCACAAATTGTGGAGAGGCATGATCGCCCACGCCAGTCGGCAAGGCACCTGATGATGATGATGATGAAAATAACCTTTGACATAAATAAACAGCTGGGAAACCATTGAAGCCACAGAAACATTCTGATAAACAAACTAACATATACTGGGACAGAAGTAGAGATAGGAGTACATACTATGATAATGTAAGTGATACGTTGTGTATCCTGAAGAAGACATTATAGAACCAACCCCAGCCTTTAAAAAAAATTATTTTTTTTTTTAGCAATTTACAAAGCCATTTTATGTTTCAGAGTTTGCCATTAGCATTTTTATTAGGCAGTGTACAAAGAGGTTTTTTTGTTCGATAGTTTGAAACTGTTACTGAAAGGCCGACTCTCAGCATCATTGTCAAAAACGCAAAGCAGTCTTCTGCTAATTTACTCGCAGCTGAAATCGAACTGGAATTATAAACCGCGTGTGCAGCGCCTGAGCTACAGATGCCGACACTAGAAACCCTACATGCCAAAATGTACTTCTTTCACAGAGTGCGTCTTTCCCAAGGCAACGTAAGAATGTGAGCAACTGACTCTTTCTTCTTCTTCTGCTTTCTATCACACACTGGAGCATAGGTCCTCAAACAGCTCCTGCCAAGTCGTTCGATATTGCATGCAGCTAACCATATTTTCTTCCCATATTTTTAACTTCCTTTTCTAACTCCCTTCTCCCTGTATTTTTGGTCTGCCTTTATGTGTGTGTCCTCCTGTTCTGTCACTCTTGTCTAACAATGCATTCATGCCCCGTGTTCTGTCACTCTGGTCTAACAATGCATTCATGTCCTCCTGTTCTGTCACTCTGGTCTAACAATGCATTCATGCCCCGTGTTCTGTCACTCTGGTCTAACAATGCATTCATGTTCCGTGTTCTGTCACTCTGGTCTAACAATGCACTCATGTCCTCCTGTTCTGTCACTCTGGTCTAACAATGCACTTATGTCCTCCTGTTCTGTCACTCTGGTCTAACAATGCACTCATGTCCTCCTGTTCTGTCACTCTGGTCTAACAATGCACTTATGTCCTCCTCTTCTGTCACTCTGGTCTAACAATGCACTCATGTCCTCCTGTTCTGTCACTCTGGTCTAACAATGCACTTATGTCCTCCTGTTCTGTCACTCTGGTCTAACAATGCATTCATGTCCTCCTGTTCTGTCACTCTGGTCTAACAATGCATTCATGTCCTCCTGTTCTGTCACTCTGGTCTAACAATGCATTCATGTCCTCCTGTTCTGTCACTCTGGTCTAACAATGCATTCATGCCCCGTGTTCTGTCACTCTGGTCTAACAATGCATTCATGTCCTCCTGTTCTGTCACTCTGGTCTAACAATGCATTCATGTCCTCCTGTTCTGTCACTCTGGTCTAACAATGCACTTATGTCCTCCTGTTCTGTCACTCTGGTCTAACAATGCACTTATGTCCTCCTGTTCTGTCACTCTGGTCTAACAATGCACTTATGTCCTCCTCTTCTGTCACTATGGTCTAACAATGCACTTATGTCCTCCTGTTCTGTCACTCTGGTCTAACAATGCACTTATGTCCTCCTCTTCTGTCACTCTGGTCTAACAATGCATTCATGTCCTCCTCTTCTGTCACTCTGGTCTAACAATGCACTTATGTCCTCCTCTTCTGTCACTCTGGTCTAACAATGCACTTCATGTCCTCCTGTTCTGTCACTCTGGTCTAACAATGCATGTCCTCCTCTTCTGTCACTCTGGTCTAACAATGCATTCATGTCCTCCTGTTCTGTCACTCTGGTCTAACAATGCACTCATGTCCTCCTGTTCTGTCCCTCTGGTCTAACAATGCACTCATGTCCTCCTGTTCTGTTGCTCTGGTCTAACAATGCATTCATATCCCGTGTTCTGTCACTCTGGTCTAACAATGCACTCATGTCCTCCTGTTCTGTCACTCTGGTCTAACAATGCATTCATGCCCCGTGTTCTGTTGTTCTGGTCTAACAATGCATTCATGTCCTCCTGTTCTGTCGCTCTGGTCTAACAATGCATTCATGTCCTCCTGTTCTGTCACTCTGGTCTAACAATGCACTCATGTCCTCCTGTTCTGTCACTCTGGTCTAACAATGCATTCATGTCCTCCTGTTCTGTCACTCTGGTCTAACAATGCACTTATGTCCTCCTGTTCTGTCACTCTGGTCTAACAATGCACTTATGTCCTCCTGTTCTGTCACTCTGGTCTAACAATGCACTTATGTCCTCCTGTTCTGTCACTCTGGTCTAACAATGCATTCATGTCCCGTGTTCTGTCACTCTGGTCTAACAATGCACTTATGTCCTCCTGTTCTGTCACTCTGGTCTAACAATGCACTTATGTCCTCCTCTTCTGTCACTCTTGTCTAACAATGCACTTATGTCCTCCTCTTCTGTCACTCTGGTCTAACAATGCACTTATGTCCCGTGTTCTGTTGCTCTTGTCTAACAATGCACTTATGTCCAGTGTTCTGTCGCGCTTGTCTGACAATGCACTTATGTCCCGTGTTCTGTCGCTCTTATCTAACAAGTGCACGCATTCCCTCCTGTTCTATCACTCTTGTCTAACAATGCACCCATACCCTCCTGTCGTATCACCCATGTCAACCAACGCACCCATACTTTCATGTCCTATCGCTCTTGTGTAATAAGCTTTCGCAAAGGATCCACTAAAGCCAGTTCATGACCTGATTCTAAATACATTTTGGAAGGACGGAACTCGATCCCTTTACCTATTTAATAAATTGATATGCACAGACAAATTTATCAAGACTGAAACACAGAGCTGAAAAAGATGGGGGGGGGGGGGGGAGGAGGGGTGAGGGTGGGCAAAGAAAAGGGGGTTCTGGTGCTAGATTTTCATAGAAAACAGTTTGGTGTTCCTAAAAAAAATGAACAATTACCAGAATAAATCCACGACAACTAAGGTAACAGACGACAACAAAGAGCTTCCCAGCTGCACAATGGGAAATAGGAGACGACACAAATAGTGTCTTCTCCTGGAAAACCTAATACAATAACCAACACCATGTGATAATTTGACTGCACAAAACCAAGTTTCAATTTTAATAACTCTACCAGAGGTGGCTTTTGTAGATTACGAAGTAAACAGAATGGAAACAGGATGTTAACGAAGACAGCATCAATGTACGCGCAGGGTGACTATTTTATATATATATATATACACACTCGCTCATATCCACAAATATATGTATATGTATAGATGTATATAAAAGTAAAGCTGTCTTATATAACCAGTAACAACGTGATCGTCTGCTAAATCTGAGTAATAATAATGTAAAGAAAAGCAGTAATTATAACGACAATAATAATTCTACACAGTGAGATAACAAGCCCGCTGGACAATGTCATGGTAAAAATAAAACCCTAGCCTGTACAGTTCGTGGCGACAGCACAAGCCATGCGGCCCTAAAACCCCTGGCTCAAAGACACCCCTGCCTACACCGCAAACGTAGTAAACACAAGCAGTAACTGACAGTTGGTATTATATTCATTGCATATGATAATCCCCACACTTGCCCCTTGCATAAAATCAGTAGCAGTGGCAAGCATATTAATATTTACGTCACCACTATCGTCAGCTTTATCGCCATCTTTATTGTCATCAAACACAGGAACATCAAGTACCATGCCTTTATTGAAAGTTACTGTAGTCATTTTCTTCTTTGTCGACATGTCCCTCCCTGCAACAAGATCCTCGGCACATTGTTCGTTTTTTTAATTCTTCATATTTTTGCCACTTTTTATGTGTAACACAATAGAACCGATCTCTTTCTTAAATGTTTGTTGTATTTTAGACATAGCATTACGGTCTGTTGTATTTGTAAAAAAGCTATGCCTTTTGCAGCTAATAACTCTACTTCTTTATTCCCTGCCATTCCCGCCACACCCGATTAATACACCCACGCACGTCCCTGCAAAACTGGACGCAGAGATGTAAACCGACGTGCGTCCACTGGGAAGAATTTTTCAAATAATATTTTTCGAAAATATATATCCCGCTCTAAATTACCTCCCGCTGGCTATTTTAAGCATTGAAGCATGTCAGATAAGGCGTTCAGCGTTCAGCATACCCCAAGCTTTGTGTTTAGGTGCTTATTCTTCACACACAGTGAAGCTAGATCGTCATCTCCCTGCAGGACACGAAGACACCGCCCATCAGGCCTCAATTATGTCTGTGGACCACAATTCTGTTGTGTACTATGACAGGAATGGCTAGGGGAGGCGGTGTTGCAGACGTGTTTTCATTAGCAAATATTAACGATAAACCCAACATTATTGTTGAGAAATTGTGGTAATGCGATCGCCTTCATACTGAGAAGACCTCACTTCTGTTGATCTTTAGATACGGTAATTTCATATCGATCTTTTTATGCCGTCTCAAGTTATAAAAAGAAGGATATTTCAATAAATGACCAGCTACCTGTCCCGTGGAGTCTGAGGATCCGTGGCTGCGAACAAATGTTTAGCCCAAATGAGGAGGCGGTAGCTTCAATTAAAATGCAGATTAGAAGATGTGGGGGCTATTGGTAGACTAAGCTACCGAGCTTATTAAAAATATGGTTGAGTCTATACAGCTTTTCGCTTGTACGGTGTAAACGAAATCGAGTTGAGCTTCCATTTAGAATGAGAAGAGATGGTTAAAAGAAAACGATACCAGGAGGGGAGATAAGTGACAGACCCAGTCATGTGAGGGCGATTCATTTTAGAGACAGGCTGATATCAGACCGATTGAAAAATTAAACAATGAATAATATTTTATGTAATTTCCTATACAGAGTAATATTTTATATAATTTCCTACATAAGTAATGTTTTATATAATTTTTTAACGATTGTCACATACCGCTCGTGTCGCGTGCCTGATTTAAGGATTTCTCCTTATAAACTAACAACACTCTGAAATAGAATAATGTTGAGGCGTCGGCTCGTATTGGTCTAAAGGGAATCCCGTGGACAATATACGCCCAACCTATTTCAGGAGTAGGGCAACTCAAGTTATGGCACTACAGAATATATAATAATCCTAGGCGCAACTTGGCTGGACGCCCCCACTACTATAAAAAAGATAGCTCCCAGGCTATGATAGGGTACTATCACAGCCATGTTAACACGGATTAAGATTAATAGTTAAACATATATATCTCTAGACAGTTTAAACAGTAAATGATAGACACTCAAGTCAATAATGAAAATTTCCAAACATGTAATAAGTGCAACACATACATTATATACGAATCAGCAAGGACTTCAAGACTCAGAGTGATATGAAGGACCAAAACTTCAAAACAGATCTGACTGTCTTAGAGATTTTCAAAGTCCGCCTAGATCAACATCATGATCATGTGGACGATTAACAGTGAAGCCTGGCAATAAACCACAGATTGACCACACTTATCTGAATCCATGGCTACTTGGACTTGCTGGATGTTCAGTCACTCTGTTGTTACGTTGAAGACAGTCCCACACTAGACACTCGAACACTGGAGGTACACCCAAGCTCCTGGAGAGAATACTCGGACACAAAGTCCGTCACTTGAGGTACAAACAAGCTACTGGATAAATGATGTTGAACGTACAACACCCATAATGTTGTCTGTAGACCAACTGGAGGATTTCATTTGATGGATGACAAAAGATTGGCTTACAATCTGATGCCCACCACTGGCTTAGACATAGATGACTTCTCTGTTGGTGGTTTTGTGGACCGCCGATTCACTGCCTGGCCTCCAAAGAGATATCATCCTGTATTAAGAAGGAACTCAGAATTAGCAGTCATCTCAGGGGTTAAATGTCAAGCTCATTTTATTAACATCCACATTAGTAATCATTCAGAGGACAGCTCTCATGATAATGAGACAGTATAAGTCTCTAGGTATCATCTCTGTCGGTCAGTCAGTAACAGGGACAGGAGATGAGTACCAGAGTGGATACAGATAAACTCTATCAAACATAGAACATCAACTCTCCACGCCCACATCTGTATTTGTAGTCACCCAGAGCTTCATTCCCCCACATATGTATATATTTATACCTCCACAGTCTGACCCTTTGTTGTTGAGCTAAAAAAAAGCCTCAGACGTCACAGCGTCTTGCCTGCTGTTGTGTGATCCATTTTAATATGTCCGCTAATCGACCCAAACTCTGTCGGTTCGTTAAAGAATAATTAGCTTGCTAGGTTTAAAATATTTATAATAATATTGGGTCAGGTAGGGCACAAACTATCAGCTTGCGAAGGGAAAGGTTTAATTTCAGGGGGCCCTGAGTGTCTGGACACCAAGAACGGCCTAGTTCTGTGCTGTCACACAGCTGAATCTTTCCTCCCTGCTGCAGCGGTTAACTTTATAGAGACATATATTATAGTACTCGTAAACTATAATCAACTTACCCAAGCTTAGGAAATGTCATAGACACCAAAAGCCGCCTCCTCAAAGCATAGATATACGAGGCACATTTAAGAACATCAGTTCTTCTTGGCAGTCAGACAGAGAATGACGCGGTACGCTGGCGTCCTTTCAAAGAAAGTAGCCCGCGATATTAATGCGTCGCGGAGTAAAAAGGTTTCTATGAATTCTGAATATTAAGTTTGCAAGTTTGAAAATGTTGACTTTTCAAAACAACTAGAGGGTATAGAAATATCTATTACACCAGATAGAGGTATAAATCGATATGAGGGACTATATACCCACCGGACGGGTCTAAATTTGAAATGTGACCTGCCCGCTAGGGGGCCAGCGTCACGAATAGTCTAATGTGCAGGGTTTGGTTGATTCACTCCACGACAACGATAACGTGTATTTTTGATTTAACTCTGCTGGTAACAGACAGTATACAACAACGAGCAATGACGTACACATTGAAAGAAAGACCAACCGTATGTGACATTTAAAAAAAACAGACAAAGAAAATACCAGATGGACTGAGAAATCAATCTTCGTCCCCTTATGGGATGCAGTTTTTTCGTTATTTGAAGCTCCACCCTGGCTTTTGTCAAGGACCCCGAGTATAGCCGGGCCATGAATGTAGCTGAAAGGGGTTTCTGGGACCTCTCCACGGGTAATCCTCATCCGCATGTTGGCACTTTGTGTCACCGCGTGTTTTTCGCTTGTGTGATGTCCTGGTGGGGTACAACAAGCCAGCAACTGGAAACCTAGTCTATAAAGCACAGAAACAAGTATTTGACCGCTGTTGAGGTTTTATCTAGACACAGATTTGATCAAGACACCGTAAGGTACAAGAGAATCACGATGAAGTGAAATTAACATGCATCGTTGTGGTAAAATATGGATGGAACCAAGAACATTTCACCATCTGAAAAAGAAAAAAAAAGAAAAAAAAACAGTGATACTTCTGAGCTCTAGTGTTGCAGAAAATGCTTAGAATATTAGCATTAGGAAGAAAAATACCAACATTAAACATTAAAAAAAAAAAAAAAAAATGTTACAGACAATTCTTGTATTCAGTATCGTGTCTAGAAAACAAAAATATTAATCCGGTATTTAAACGTTACAGTAGCTTAGACGCGGACAGAAAAGGGAAGTATAGTTACTTGACGAAGGGCAGGGGACCACAAACATGACGATGGACATATATACATATATATATACATATATACATATATATATATATATATATATATATATATATATATATATATATATATATATATATATATATATGTATATCATTATCATCATCAATTCTCGTTATGACTAGTGGTACATGAGGCTTCAGAGAGGACTTTCCATGCTTTCCTGTCCTGTGCAATCTTCAGTGCAGTTTTCCATGTCAGAGATGTCGCATTCTCCATCGTTCGTCTCCATATTGTTTTTGGGCGCCCCTTCTTTCTCTTTCCTTCTGGTGTCCATGTGAGAGCTGTTTTGTCAGGTATATCAGGATTCATTCTCATACCGTGGCCAAGCCATTTCAATTTTCTCTTGGTTATCATACTGTCTAAAGTTTCTTGGTTTGTGACTTGGCGTAGTTTAGTGTTTGAGATTGTATCTGGCCAGAAAAGTATGATAATTCTACGTAGACATGTGTGGTGGAAGGTGAACAGCTTGTGTGCATCCTTTTTGGTCATTCTCCAGCATTCCGCTCCATAAAGAAGAACTGGCAAAATGATGCTCTTGTAGAGTCGGAGTTTCGTTCCTCTGCAGTAATTGTTGGATTTCCAGATTTGCCTCATCCTTCCAAAAGCAGCTCTAGCTTTGTTCAAGCGTGACTGTATTTCTTCCTCTGTCCCTCCCAGTAGGGACGCCACACTACCAAGAAATGTGAAATATTCTACATTTTCAAGTGTTTGGTTATTTATGGTCACTGGTTGTTGGTTTGGACTGTTTGTCATGATCTTAGTTTTCCTTGTATTTATTCTCTGTCCCACCATTTCTGTTGTGCAGTGTAGTTTTTTACCCTTTTCCTTGTATATGTTCATGTTTATGTGATAGGAGTGATATATATCATCTACAAAATGAAGGTCCTCAAGTATGGTGAATGGAGTCCATCGTATGCCTCCCGATGTCATGTCTACTGTGTTCTTTAGTATCCAATCAATCACAAGGTTGAAAAGGAGGGATGACATAACACATTTTCTGTCTTACACCTACCTGTCTTTACTGGGAAAGATGTACTGTAATTTTTTATACTGCAGGAAACGTCTTTATAGAAGAGAGCAATTATGTTGACTATTTCTTCTCGAATTCCATAATGTCGTAATGGACGCTGTCAAAAGCTTTCTCATAGTCCACAAAATTAATATATATACTTCTCTGCCATTCATTGCATTGTTCTAAAATGTTACGTAGAGTGAAGATATGCTCAGCTGTTTCTCTGCCCTCTCTGAATCCTGCTTGTTCCACTCGTAGGCATTTATCTACTCCGTTTTCGAGTCGCATTATGATAATTTTACAAAAATATTTTGTTTGATGCTGAGAGTAATTTGGCCTCAATTATTGCAGTCTGTTAAATCTCCTTTTTTGGGGGGGGGGGGGGGGGGGGGGGTTGGACTATTGTTCCTTTAGTCCAGTCATCAGGCAACACTTCTTTTTCCAAAATATCCGGGTCACTACAGGAAAAAAAAATTTTTTTCTTACAATTGTAGTGAGTCATTTTCTCCCCATTAAGTTATGCCCGACAGATGACGTCAGTAATAAATGTAAGGCGAATATTTTGACTGACTGAGATAACACGAGATTTATGTCTTGAGTTTCATGAGAGACATCTGAAAGTCAGGTTTTATGTGAAACATGATTGTTCACGTGAACCATGAAGGTTGACTGGCAGGATTCGTGTGAAATGCGAATTATCACGGGCCAGACACGACTTTCAACGGTGGGGAATTCGTGAGAATGAAATTATCCAGAATGTTCGAGAACATGACAGATCAGAGGGCTATATAATAGCGAAGAAAGGTTTGTGAGGCAGTCTCGTTTAGGCCAAGGGAAGGTGTACGTGTGAAGAAGTCCGGAAGAATGTTGACGTCTGAATAGCGTGATTTCCCAATGCCTACCTGGCATAAAATAGCGGCTGACGGAAACGGTGGCCAGCTGTGAATGACTGTCGTCTGGATGGAGGGAATTACTGTGTTTCGCTAAGTGGTGTGATGTATTCTACGATGTTACAAAGGTATGATTGACTGTTTAGAGCATTGAATAAGTAATCGATGAGTGCTACGGTTGTGTATGAACATTTACTGACTGCAACATCAGCGAGTTAAAATAAACGGTACGTGTAACTTCTGAACGTCTGCCAGCGTCCATGTTTTCTCGTTCTTGTCAGTCGGTGAATGGAAGGATGCGGTGACTCATTCGAGCCAGCAATTAATAACAATGAAGATCATTGCAGAATGGGGAACTCGTCCAAACATTTGAGGATAGGAAAGTTGTTTCGTACAGTAAAATCTGAGATATTGGAAATGAGTTTAGTTTAAGTTATCAACCTGACGTCGGGTAGTACCAGTTCAACATACGAACGTAAGCGGGGAAGATCGATGGCGACATAACAACAACCCATATTTGATAGTTCACAGATTGAACAACGTTCGAACAAATTCCAGGCTCTGAATACTGATTAGACAAGTCCACGTTTTAAGTTTCGACCAAGTAATCAACAATCAACAAAGATGCGAAGGAAAGATTGCAGACAGTGACAATCTCAAAGAGCAATCATTAATGGTAGCAAAGGAATACAACAGTAAGTCTACACAGAGATGATGTAAGACTAGGGCTGCCCCTCTGCAAAACTTACGAAGCCTTGTTGTTTGATCAAATTTTGCTGCCGACTAAAGTGTGGTAAAGTGTAGTGGGAAATCTACACTGAACAACACAGAGAAGCGTCGACACCAGATCCTGTTTTTCGGATCTGTTTTTTCAAAACATAGAAAGACAGTGAAACACCGGGTAGAGTGTTAACTGTACAGAAATCAAAAGAATCACAGCTCTGACACTGGGTGTTTGTGTCGCAGCTCTACATTTTCAGCCGTGGCAAACCATTTAATAGGAAACTACAGTATGAGAAGCCTACAATACCTCAAGATCAGCACTCATTGATGTCTCGTGATCAATAATGCTTCAAGTTCATCGTATAATCGCACATATCACAAGAAAGCGATAACAATAAAGCTTTCCTACGTCCTAAACACATTCAGTCGACAGGAAAAGCATCAAATTGGTCGGTGCAAATCTGAGTATTGATGAAGTGTGTATCTACCAGTGAACTATTTAAGTATCTGCAGTTAACAATGTA